>JAYESA010000010.1:75760986-75941745 GCA_036927795.1 Iris macrosiphon | reverse complement strand
GGTGGGTCAGTTCGGTGGAGGAGGTAGCGGCAAGTCGTTTTGGGGGTGGTGGCGGTGGTCCACGACGGCGGGGGTGGCGGTGAGTGGCGGACGGGAGTGGTGGTGGTAACTGTGGTGCAGGGTGGGGTGTTGGGTTTGTAGAGGCTGCCGCGGCGGAGCAGTCGGCCGGAGGCGGTGGGAGTTGGTCGGAGGGAAGCTGGGGGAGGTGGCGAGCCTGTCGGCAGAGTTTGGTCGGAGGTGGTGGCCGGAGGGTGGCGGTGTGAGGTTTGGAAGGGGGGAGGGGGTCGGGTTTTATAGGTTTAGGGGGATGGCATGGGTGTTAAATATTTTGAAGTCTAGGGGTATTTAGGTAATTTGATTTCTAGAATATTTATGGCTGATATTTTTAGATATTTTGGTGGGTCCCACTGCCACATGGACGGTGTACGTTCACCGGCCAATAAGAAGGTGACACCTCATACTGGAAATTTACAGAAAATCCCCTATAATTTCATAAATTGCAAATAGGTCCTAAAATTAGGAATTTGCGTAATTAAAAACACTGATTCCTAAAAATACTGAATTACACAGAAATGAGGGGGAAAGCTGGGGGAGTGATTTGGGGGGGTGTGGGGGTGAGCCTGGGCAGGGGTAGGGCCTAGTTCTTTGGGTGATACGGGTCACCGTATTTATTAATTAATAAATACTGCGCACGGTGTTCTCTAATTAATTAGAGGCAGGTAGGGTTATAATTTTAATACGGTATCAATATACTAATTGTAGTATATTCAAAGTAGAATATTAACGTATTTTTGTTTGGGCAAAACAGGTACAGATTGGGCCTCAAATCTCTAGGGGTAAAGAGATGGGTAAAGAGCAGAAAATTAAATAGAAAATAAATACGGACGTTTGTAACGATATTTGTGCGTCTCAAACGAGGCTCAAATAAAGTAGTTGGGAGTTACACAAAATTCAAAAAAATAGACTAACATGTCTAGGACAGGTATGTAAACTTTGTTTGGGGATAATAGCTTAGTGTAATGCTCTAATTAATTGGTAATGGACAGGTGCACAAATCAATATGATATGTAAGCAAAATAAATTTTAAAAGTTGCAATAATTCTAATTAGCTAAAAATAATCCTAAATTACTGAAATTTGGTCGAGGGAGTTTACAATCTACCCTCCTTAGAATATTTTGTCCTCAAAATAAAACAGACATATAATTAAAATGAAAGATTTATTTGAAATATTAGGACATGCCCTGGTTTGGAAATATATGGGAGAAACGCTGTCGAATATCCTCTTCTCGTTCCAGGTTGATTCACCTGGTGCATGATGTCTCCATACAACAAGAACTAGAGGAATAGTCTGCCTCGCAACACCTTCTCGCTACGATCTAGGATCTCTACAGGTTCCTCCTGGTACGATAGGCTCGGGCCGACGGTGATCTCTGAATGGTCCAGTACATGACTTGGGTCTGGAATGTACCTCCTCAGCTGAGATACGTGGAAGACGTCATGTATTCCTTCCATGGTCTGAGGTAAGGCTAGTTTGTAAGCAACTTCTCCGACGCGTTCCAACACATCGAAGGGTCCAATGTACCTTAGACTCAGTTTTCCTCTTCCTCCAAATCTGATAGTTCCTCTGGTAGGTGAGATCTTCAAGAACACATTCTCTCCTACTTGGAACTCTAGAGGTCATCAATGTACGTTGGTCCAGTGCTTCTGTCTGTCTTGCGCTGCTCGTAGGTGTCCTTGTATCTTCTTTACTTTCTCTACCGTACGAACAACCAATTCTGGTCCCAAGATCTGTCTTTCGCCAACATCGCTCCAGCATACTGGGGAATGACATTTCCTTCCATACAATGCTTCAAAGGGAGCCATTTGGATGGTTGCTTGATAGCTATTATTGTAGAAAAATTCCACCAGGTGTAAATGATCTTCCCATGATCTGCTGAAATCAAGCATGCAGGCTCTCAGCATATCTTCTAGCGTCTGGATGGTGCGCTCTGATTGGCCATCTGTCTGTGGATGATATAAGGTACTGAACTTGAGGCGGGTACCAAGACTTTCTTGCATACTTCGCCAAAAGTAAGATGTAAACCTCGTATCTCTGTCAGACACTATGCTGACTGGTACTCCATGCAGACGTACTATCTCCTTCATGTATATGTCTGCCAAGACTTCTGTAGATTGTCCGACTCTGAAAGGTAAGAAATGAGCAGCCTTGGTGAGTCTGTCTACGATTACCCATAAAATATTACGACCACTAGGACTTCTCGGGAAGCCCGTAACAAAGTCCATCGTAATGTGTTCCCATTTCCACTCGGGTATTGGGAGGGGTTGAAGTAGACCGGCAGATCTCTGATGTTCAGCCTTGACTTGCTGACACACCAGGCATTTTGCCACAAAGCGTGCTATCTCTCGCTTCATTCTATGACACCAGTAGTATTATCGCAGGTCTCTGTACATCTTTGTGCCACCTGGATGCATAGAGTATGTTGAGCTATGAGCTTCTGATATTAGCTCCTCACGAAGTTCTCTATTTGGAACATAAAGACGATCTCCACATCTTAGAGTCCCATCTTCGTGTATGTGACATCCTGTCTGGATTCCAGTCTCTGTTCTTTGTCGAAGCCTCTGAAATCTTGCATCTGTTGGTAGTGCAGCTTTGATTCTTTCGACCAATGTTGATTGTAGCTGGTAGTTTGACAATTGGCCATCAATTCCTGGTATAATAACCTCTATACCCAACTTTTCTAGATCTCTCAATAGACCTGGTTGGGTGATCATAAAGAATGCCGAGGGTCTTCTGCTTAGTGCATCAGCTACTACATTAGCCTTCCCAGGATGGTACTGCTGATCGATCTCGAAATCTGTCATCACTTCGAGCCATCGTCTTTGTCTTAGATTCAGGTCCTTCTGAGTGTAGACGTACTTCAGGCTCTTGTGATCGGTGAATATCTCCACTCGTTCGCTGTATAGATAATGTCTCCATAGTTTCAGGGCGAAGATGACTGCGGCAAGCTCCAAGTCGTGAGTGGGGTAATTCTTCTCATGAGTCCTCAGTTGTCTTGAGACATAAGCTACAACCTTCCCATGTTGCATTAAGACACAACCCAATCCTTTTTCGGAAGCATCGCTATAGATTACGAATCCTCCGGATCCAGATGGTATGGTCAAGATGGGGGCAGTAGTTAGACGCTTTTTCAACTCATCGAAAGCTGTCTGGCATTCCTCAGACCATATGAACACCTGCTCCTTGCGGGTAAGACGGGTAATTGGCTCCGCTATTCTTGCAAAGTTTTCTACGAACCTCCGGTAATATCCGGCAAGTCCTAGAAAGCTTCTCACCTCTGAGACGTTGGTCGGGGTTGGCCATGTCTCCACATATGAGATTTTTGCTGGGTCCATCGAGATGCCTTCTCCTGTGATCACGTATCCAAGAAAAGCGACACGATCAAGGAAGAACTCGCACTTTCTCAGCTTAGCATAAAGGCTCTCCCGTCTCAGCGTCTCTAGCACTAGTCTCAAGTGCTCTTCGTGGCTCTTTGAATACACCAAGATATCGTCGATGAAGACTACCACGAACTGGTCCAGATATTGGTGGAAGACTCTATTCATCAGGTTCATGAATACGGCTGGTGCATTAGTCAGTCCGAAAGGTATCACCAGGAACTCGTAATGACCATAGCGAGTCCTGAATGCTGTCTTTGGAATGTCTTCTCTCCGTACTTTGACCTGATGATAGCCTGATCTCAAGTCTATCTTTGAGAATACCACAGCTTCTGTCAGTTGATCGAACAGGTCGTCAATCCGCGGCAAGGGGTAATTGTTTTTTATTGTCAAAGCGTTGAGGGCTCTGTAATAAATACACATCCGATATGTTCCGTCCTTCTTTGGTACAAACAACACTGGTACTTCCCAGGGTGATGCACTAGGACGAACAAATCCCTTGATTTGCAATTCTTCAAGCTGTAGCTTCAGCTCGTCAAGCTCCTTCTTGGCTAGTCGGTACACATTTGAGGATACCGGTGCAGCTCCGGGTATCAGCTCAATAGTGAACTCTACTTCTCTGTCAGGCGGTAGGCCTGGCAATTCCTCCGGGAATACGTCTTCGAACTCTACAACGAGTGCTGGGGGTGCTATCTCCATTGCCATGTAAGCTCTAGGAGTCTGGCCTACTCCTTGCTCGATGGTACCTCATACGTATTCGAACTCCTGGTGTCCTGGTGGTCTAAAGGTGACACTACCTTTTCGGCAGTCTAGGATAGCATTGTTCTGGCTTAACCAGTCCATGCCTAAGACGACGTCAAAATTTGGCATTGGGAGTACCAAAAATTGCGCTCTTAGTTCTTTACTACAAACGACTACCGAGCATGATTCAATAATGTTGGTAATCGGCATGATGCCTCCTCCGGTAAGAATTTTCCAGCATTTAGGCAGTGGGGATGTGGCTAGTTTGTGCATGGCTATGAAACTACTAGATATAAAAGACAGTGTTGTGCCAGAATCAAATAATGCGGTTGCAGGTAATGATGCAACTAAAATGATACCTGTGATGGTTTCACCTTCGGGTTCTTCTGCAACTGCAGCTAAAGCAAAGGCCTGCCCGTGCTTTTGCCCTCCAGATTATTGTCTGGCCTTATTGAACTGGCTCTCGTGGGTAGCCAGGGGTGCTCCCCTCTGATGTCCTCCAAATGTCGAGGTAGGTTGGGCTCCTGGTCTTTGCCCGTTCTGAGGTGCTGCATCTTTGCGTTGTGGGCAGTCCCTTGCCATATGTTGGCTAGCTCCACATACTAGGCATAGCCCATTCTTTTTTCTGCAGTCTTTGATATAATGCCCCTTCTTGCCACAATAGTGACAAGTTGGGAGCTCATTCTTCTGATAGGATCCCATCGTCTGCTACGTCTGATTTTGTCGACGACGGATAGGTCCTCCTGTTCCTTGCTGGTTTTTGCCGGGATGGTTGGATTAGAGTATCTCGCTACTCGGCCAATAGCTTCTTGCACCCTCGCTTCTGAAAGAACCTCCTCGTAGGAGATCCTCGCCTGAGTCGTCGTATACCTCTGGAGCTTGAAGGTGAGGCCGTGGTGGAACCTCTTGGCCTTCTCCAGCTTATTCGGTATTAAGATGGCACCGAATCGACTTAGTCGGCTGAACTCTGCATCGTAGGCATCGACGATCATATTTCCCTGTTCCAAGTGTAGGAACTGGGAGTATAGGGCATTTTGGACTATTGCTGGGAAGTACTTTGCGTTGAAGTGCTCCAAGAATTGTTCCCAAGTCTGGTCTTTGCCGACGCTATGCTCTATAGAATCCCACCAGTGATGGGCGTTGCCTAAGAGCTGGGCCCTCACGGCGGTCATCCATAAGTCGGAGGAAAGTTGTGAACCTTCCAGCAGTATTTCTGTGTTGGAGATCCAGTCTGAGATCTCCTCTGGGGTTTTGCTGCCTTTAAAGTTTCTCGGATTCATCTGGCGGAAGCCTCGGACAGTGCCCATTGGCTGGACAGGTGCTGGTGCCGGGGCAGTCGTTCTTTCCAAGGCCGTCATCAAAGTCTGTCTCAGGGCTTCAGTCTGTTGTCACTGAGACTGTCTCAGGGCTTCAGTCTGTTGCCATTGAGTTTACAACATGGCTTGGAGGAACTGGAACATTTGAGGTTGGCCCTCAAGCTGTGGCATCAGGGCAGGAAGGGCTGGAGGTGGAGGCAGAGGTGTCTCCGCCTGCCGTGTTGGGGCCTGGGAGGTTTGCCCATCTTGCTGGGCTGGTGTTGCCTCATGGTTAGGGTTCTGATGAATGTACAGGATCGCCGGGTAGACCAGCATCCTTCTAGGGGATTGGTCTCTCGGGGGGGTTGGGGTCCTTTGGACATCGGGCGAGGGGTCTGTTGCTAGGTTAGCCCCACCAATCGCATGTCCTCCGGGTATGTCCATATTTTTGAAGAAGATAGAATAATTAGAAAAGTACGAAGGAATTAAATAATTGATAATCAAGCAGGATGCAAAAATTTTGATGAAGTAAGTGTGGATGAGACCTAGTATTTCTATCCTATTGCAGGCTTGTTGGGTATGTCATCATACCACTAGCAATAAACTAGACCTGCATAGGCCACCACTAAAACCATGTCACGCCCCACTCCCAAAATGTAAGGAACTAGGCCACGTGGCATTGGCCAGCTAACACGTCACTAAGGGTTTAATCCATTTTTTATGGACCTAAAGGAACGTGCTACGCTGTCCTAAAATACTACAAGTTTAACATAGGTAAATCTAATCTCATCCATAGAAATATCATGAATATGGGAATAAGTGCTGAAATATATATAATGCTGAGTCTGAATAGTCATAGTACAAAACCAGATAATATCTTATGGGAACAAACCCACAACAAAATATGAAGAAAGCTGAAATAAGATAGACTATCGAGGTAGTAGCAACAGCTCCAGATGATCTAAAAGTTCAGGCAGACTCTGTGGGTAGCTCTTCTAGCTCCTCTTCAGTAGCATATCTGGTCTCCTCTCCAGGCCCATATACCGTGGGGTAGAAGGCCTCATCTAAATCTGGATGGGAACCATGTCCTCAGTGGGACATAACAAGATACAGAAAAACAATATGCCATGTATGTAAATACTGAATAAATAAATACAGAGTGCTAACCATCTAAGTGAATACAAGTAAAGACCTTGTAGTACGCATGGGAAAGTGTAGGCTAGACATATGTTGACTTAATTCACCAATAGTGGTGACTGGCTAGTATATGTGTCATATGCCCCCAGACTCATGGGGCACTCTGCAATCGTCCATCTCCGAGGATCATAGTACGAAGGATAAAGGCTCAAGGAGGGGGTGTCCCATACGTCTACTAGTTATCTTTCCCGCCCAATGTAACTAATGCCAAGTCGTAACTATTCCTGAGTTTTCCTGATTTTATGCTAAGCCGTGATGCACGTCACATGTACTGGTAGCTAATCAAATACGCAGCTCGCATCCCAATATGTATCGCATCCATGTTGCGTGTTCCCGTGACAGGGGTCTAGGAGGATATTAGGATACCCTCACAGTTGTTGGTAAGTCTGTAAAGACTAAGTTAATTATACTACGTGTCAACGTACTTGTTGACTGTACCCAAGGCAATCTCAGGTACTCACAGTCATATAAAATTCAGGAGAAATAGCATATAACAACATTTGAATTTAAACAGTAAACTTGGCAAGGTATACTTGCCTACTTCCTGGTGTGTTGAAAACCTGATCTCACAGTCAAGTCTGAGGGGTCTTGTGACAGGGGGTCACTGACTGTGCTGAAGATATTTTCTGTTTAAGACGTTACAGGGCTCGTAAATATATATTTAAATAAGAGGGTACATAATATAATAGCATATATATATATACTTATGTATATATATAAGACATAATATATATATATATAGTCATATATATAATATAGGGTACATATATATTTAGAGTATATATATATATATATATATATATATATATATATATATATATATATATATATATTATATATATATATATATATATATATATATATATATATATAGTAAATTTAGTAGTATGTATATATTTATATAGCATACATACATATATATATAATAGATATATTTTATATAAATACATATATATATATATATATATATATATATATATATATATATATATATATATATATATATATATATATATATATATATATATATATTTACATATATACATATATATATAAAAGAAAAGAAAATACAAGGAAAAAATATATATACATATTTATTATATATACTAATAGTATATATATATATATATATATAGTGTAAATATATATATAATAATATATAAATAAATATATATTTATATAGATACATATATATAGATATATATATTTACATATATATATTTACATATACACATATATACATATATAATAAAAGAAAAGAAAAATGCAGGAAAATATATAAATACATACATATTTATATGATATAATAATATTATATTTACATACTATAATTATATATTATAATATAATATATATACAATTATACATAAGTATGTATATATATTTATATATATATATAATTATATACATATAAAAGAATTTAAAAAATGCAAAAAGAATATATACATATATAAAATATAAGTATATATATATAAAGGAAATGAAATACATAAGTATATACATATAATATAGTAGTATACTATATATATATATACTGAATATATATATATAATAATAATATAATTATATAACATATATAATTATATATATAATATCATATATACATATATATATATATATATATTTATATATATATATATATATATATATATATATATATATATATATATATATATGTATATATATATACATATATATATATATATATTTTATAAAAGAAAATATAAAAATACATATATATACACATATTTACAATATATATATATATATATATATATATATATATATATATATATATATATATAATATAATAATATATATATACACTGTATATATATATATACTGGATAATATAATAATATAAATATAAATATAAATACATATATATATAAATACATATATATAATACTTTATATATATATAAATACATATATATATACATAGATATATATATTTACATATATATATATACATAAATAATAAAAAATGAAAAGTACAAAAATATAAATACATACATATTTACTGTATATACTGTATTTATAATATTAATATTTAATATATAATTAAATACATATACTAATATATATATTAATATATATGTTAATATATATAAATATATACATATATATACATATTTATATACATATATACATACATATAGAAATAATTTCGTATTTACGTATTATATATGTATTTATATCTGACAGGTCAGCAGGGGGGCCCACGGCTAGTCGCTGGCGGGAGGACGGTGGCGGAGGAGGCGGCGACTGGCCGGAGGGACGGTGGCAGCAGCTACTGCAGTTAGCAGCAACAGCAGTGGCAGCAGCTTGCGGGGGCTGCTGCGGCCAGGGCGGTGGCGGTGCAGGCGGTTGGGTCGACGGAGGGGAGGGTGGCGAGGCGTCTGGTGGTGGTGGCGGAGGTCAGGGGTGGTGGTGGCTGGAGGAGGTCGGGATGGGGGAGGTGGCCGTGGTTGGGAGGTCGGGGGAGGCACTGTGGGGGTGAGGGCGGCCGGAGTGGTGGTCGTGGGGCGGTGGTGGTGGGTCAGTTCGGTGGAGGAGGTGGCGGTGAGTCGTATGGGGGTGGTGGCGGTAGTCCACGACGGCGGGGGTGGCGGTGAGTGGCGGACGGGAGTGGTGGTGGTGCTGTGGTGCAGGGTGGGGTGTTGGGTTTGCAGAGGTTGCCGGCGGCGGAGCAGTCGACCGGAGGCGGTGGGAGTTGGTCGGAGGGAAGCTGGGGAGGTGGCAAGCCTGTCGACGGAGTTTGGTTGGCCGGAGGGTGGTGGTGTGAGGTTTGGAAGGGGGGAGGGGGTCGGGTTTTATAGGTTTAGGGGGATGGCATGGGTGGTAAATATTTTGAAGTCTAGGGGTATTTAGGTAATTTGATTTCTAGGATATTTATGGCTGATATTTTGGTGGGTCCCACTGCCACATGGACGGTATACGTTCACCGGCCAATAGGAAGGTGACACCTCATACTGGAAATTTACAAAAAAACCCCTACAATTTCATAAATTGCAAATAGGTCATAAAATTAAGAATTTGCGTAATTACGCAATTTGTCTGATTAAAAACACTGATTCCTAAAAATACTGAATTACACAGAAATGAGGGGGAAAGCTGGGGGAGTGCCTTGGGGGTGTGATGGTGAGCCTGGACAGGGGTAGGGCCTGGTTCTTTGGGTGATACGGGTCACCGTATTTATTAATTAATAAATATTGCGCACGGTGTTCTCTAATTAATTAGAGGCAGGTAGGGTTATAATTTTAATAAGGTGTCAATATACTAATTGTAGTATATTCAAAGTAGAATATTAACGTATTTTTGTTTGGACAAAACAGGTACAGATTGGGCCTCAAATCTCTAGGGGTACAGAGATGGGTAAAGAGCAGGAAATTAAATACGGACGTTTGTAACAATATTTGTGCGTCTCAAACGAGGCTCAAAATAAAGTATCTGAGAGTTGCACAAAATTTTGAAAAATAGACTAACATGTCTAGGACAGGTATGTAAACTTTGTTTGGGGATAACAGCTTAGTGTAATGCTCTAATTAATTGGTAATGGATATGTGCACAAATCAATAGGATATATAAGCAAAATAAATTTTAAAAAGTTGCAATAATTCTAATTAGCTAAAATTAATCCTAAATTACTAAAATCTGGTCGAGGGAGTTTACAATTTGGGACTACGTCAGCCTATCATTTAAAAAAAGAAGACGGACAGTCATGCTGCATAACAGATCCGAAGTTCACGCTCAGAAGCTACAATTCTATTGTTTTACGCTCAGAGGGTATAAATCTATGATTTTATGCTCAGAAGCTTATGCTCAGAGGCTACAAATCTATGGTTTTACGCTCAGAGGCTACAAATCTACGGTTTTACGCCCAGAAGCTTTTACACTCAGAAGCTACAAATCTATGGTTTTATGCTCAGAAGCTTTTATGCTCAGAGGCTAAAAATATATGGTTTTACGATCAGGAGTTTTTACGCTGCGAGGCTAAAAATCTACGGTTTTACGCTCAGAAGCTACAAATCTATGGTTTTACGCTCAGGAATTTTTACGCTCAGAGGCTACAAATCTACGGTTTAACGCACAGAAGCTACAGATCTATGATTTTTACATTCAGAAGCTAACAGATGCTATGATCTATGACTTTTCGAAAGGCCAATTACAAGGGTTTATGCAGAAAATGCTCCTTTTTGGCTACAAAATATTCCAAGTGCTTAAAACACACAGAGGTCAGCATTGAAGATGACTCTACTTCTTGGGTCATTGGAAGTTCATTCGAAGTCTAGTCAGAATCTTTTACATCTAAGTTCAAGTATGGCCTGGTTGGCAGACATTTCTCGCCCTACTTCGAGGGATTTTCGGGAAAACCATTCTTGAAAATGATGGTCTGAACAAAAACTCTTCGTATAAGAGAAGTGACAGTTCAAAATTTTTATGCGACTCCTCGTCCAAAAATAGCATGATAGTCGATCTTCAAGACAACGTAATGCTAAAGAGCTTTTTACGCATCTTCTGTTATGCGTAAAAGATGGGACATGACCAGATAAGCGTTTAGCAGAGTCAGCGTAAAATTATTCAGATGGGTCAAAGCTGCACATTATTAAACTTTATCACAACAAATATGACAAATCAGCTAGCGTAAAAGAAGACAATTTTATTGATCATGATTACATATGATAGAAATCCAGTTTACAAAGGATTTTTCATTTTCATGATTACATATGATGGAAATCCTTTCTCTATAAAGGATTTCTCATTTTTATTTAAAGATCACACCGAGAATCTGTTGTGCCAGGTTCTCATATTGGTGGAATCTTTTTCTTCTTCTACGGCACTTCATCGGCTTCTGCGGCCGATGAACAAAAAAATAATTAATGTCGGGAGGATACAAAACTGGGCCTGCATTATTCAAGCCCACCCTCCATACGCCATGGCAGCTACGTCCTAGAATTGTGTTAGGGATTCAGACCCAACACAATACTGGAAGACTGGACCAAACTGCCTACCTTCGCCTAGCGCCATAATGGGAGAAAATACAGCTAACAAGCTATGTGGTCTAATGTGACCCTTCCTCTCTCTTGGGCGAATCGCCATATAAAATTGTTGATTATTTCGAGCAAAGGAAGCTATGATATCCTTCCACGATCCATTGTTGCAGAGGATATTTGCTCGAAGACGCTTCTTTTTACTGCTCCTCACATGCTGGAAGAGCATGATCTTCTTCTTCCTCAGGTCAGCCCGATGAATCTCAACAGCCATCTTTTAGGTGAGGGAAGTATGGAAAGACAGGTTCACTCACTTGCCTTTATATAGGCAGAAGAGAACACATCAAATCCCAACAAACTTCCTAAAATCCGTCGAGAAATCAGCCTCGCAGAACGAGTCAAATTTGACCGTTTCATGCTTCATTCAAAGTATTTCAAATTACGAAAAATTTGAAAACTTTGAAGGGGATCTTGTAGAAGCATGAAAAATATGCTGGGGAACTATACGCGTAAAATCTCCAAACATACATGAAGCACGCATAAAACAGAAGCTTCAGAACTATACGCGTAAAAAGACTTCAGTGTTGCCCGCATAAAGCAGCACTTCAAGCCTGTTTTGGCGTAAAAAGGTTGCTACACTCTGGCGTAAACTAAGTCTGCTTTTAATGCAGCAGAAAGTTGTACGAGGAACTCTTCGTATTCCTCGAATGAACCTGTCAGACAGAACAGTGTACCTGACTCCTGACAAAGAGTACTGCACGACGATCGAGAGGACGGCTGTAATAATAATTCTGCATAGAGCCCCAGACTGTCGTTTAGTGGCATATCCTTGAGACAAGTCATTTTTTACACAGGCAGAAATGAGCCTTTACGCTCAAGATGAGATGAAACCAAATGCCACATCAAAAAGTTGTTCTTCGTACAGAACTCGAGGCACGTCTCTGCAATTAATGTGCGAGATGGGGGCAGATCTCTGCATTTAATGCACAAGATTTGGTTCTACTTTTAATGACTGGGAGAGCTAAAATTAGGGCTAATATGCTCACGTCACTATTTCTGCATATTACACCAAACCAGGCTATTTTCAACTATAGGAGCACGCCGTATGCTATCTCTTCGAAATACGCTAACCAGGCTATTTTCAACTATAGGAACACGTCGTATGCTATCTCCTCAAAATACGCCAACTCAGGCTATATTTGCAAGGTACGTGATAAGGCTATTTGGCCCAGAATATGCTCAAGACCTCAGTCAAGAAGGATAATTGGCTAGTTTACGCTGGTTACCTATTACCTATGCAGCATCAAGCTTTACGCAGAATATGGCTTTTACGCCAACAAGACAGCTACTTGGCTTTTACGCCAACAAGATAATTACTTGGCTTTAAGCCAATAAGACAGTTATTTGGCTTTTACGCCAACAAACAGCTACTTGGCTTTTACGCCAACAAGACAGCTATTTGGCTTTTATGCCAACAAGATAACTATTTGGCTTTTACGCCAATAAGGCAGTTATTCAGCTTTTATGCTAGCTATCTTTACGCGAGGGGCAGTTACCTACATGGCTTGCATGTCGTGGTCTTCGAGAAGCAGTTATACGCGTTACCTCATAATGGGACACGCGTCACACACGGATTCAGGAGAACATTCAGACGTGTGTAGCAGTTATTACAACCGCCACGAAAAAGGTGCAACTCTCTCCACTAATTGGCTTTTATGCCGATTGGTCAGTTACTGTGACTGATCTCTATAAATAGAGACTTCCGGTCACAGAAGAAAGGGTGAGGAGAAGTGATCGGAGAGAAAAGAGAGATTAAAATCAGAGGAGATCAGAGAGTACACATAGAGAGTGTTGATTGATAACTTTGGCAACGAGAGTTCAATCCCTCATGCAATCTTTGAAGCTTCTTCTTCTTCTACAGCACTTCTTCGTCATCGTGTGGTCCAAGGGACAATGTGATCGACCGCAGATCAGACTCCTATAGCAATATTTCCCTAGAATCATTTTTATTGTACTTAACATCCTCGTATAGGATTAATTGTACTTCTTTTTCTTGTTTGTGAACAAAGAAAGGGCTTCGTATAAACCTAGTTTCATTTCTTCTGTTTATCATCAAATACCACTCACACAATGATATCAACTGTACTTCCGGTTGCACATTGAATGCCCTGTGCACACCTGGTTTCGGTGTATGTATTTTGGTTGTCTATAAGTTTTCTCTCAAGAGATGGCATGTTTCTCTTTCCATACACTATATGTGAGTTCTTAAAGAGTCCTTAGCATGAAGCATTGTGCTTCCTTGCGGTGCTACACCGCTATGACATTTCCTTCTGTCGAGGTTCACTCCCTCATGTGGTGTCATCCACTGTAGCATGAGGTTCACTCCCTCTTTATAGTGCCAAACTACCCAACACGAAGCCTCGCACTTCCTTGCGGTGTTACGCTGCTGTGACATAACTTTTCTCCAAGAATTTATATCTTTTACCTCTGTGGTGTCACACCACTGTAACATGAGGTCATCTACCTCTTTGTAGTGCTGCATACCACTCTTCATTCTACAATATTAGGCCACCTACCTATGTCCGGTGCTACGCTGCTGTGACATGACTTAATGCCAAAAATTTAATCTTTTACCTCTGTGGTGTCACACTACTATAGCATGGTATACAAGTCCTTTGTAGTGTTGAAACTACGTGCTTTTTGTAAAGCACACCGGACATTCACTCCGTCCGAGAACTCATTAAGGCGTCAAAGCCATCCTTCTATAAAAAATTATTCTTTATAAAGAATAAGAAGTAGACAACAATGGTTCTGGGTCCATAACCCCATAATGTATCAAATGACTACTCACTGTTCCTGATATTCTTCCAGCAAGTGTTCCTTCTTTGAACCAAAAGCTGGATGCCTAGTAGATTTCTATTTGAACTAATAGCATAAAACTTTATGGTATAATTACATAGACACAATATCGGAATATCTTCAAGACTATTTTGGTTGCTGTGTCCTCGACCAACTGACGCTTGAGAACCTTGGTGGATGGGTCCGCCAGGCTCTCCTGACTCCGAATATCAATTACGACAATGACTCCAGTCTTTATCAGATTATTCACTGCCGTGTGCCTCAACCGCACAATCCTCTTCTTACCATTGAAGAGGTCATTTGATGCTACCGCTGCAGTCGCCTGGTTGTCGCAGTATATTGGTACCGTCGAAATCTGCGCACCAACCAATGGAAGATCAAACATGAGCTCCCGAAGCCACTGTGCTTCATCCGCTGCAGTAGCTAGTGCATAAAACTCATATTTTATCGAGGAACGAGAGAGCATAGTCTTCTTCTTTGACTTCCACGATATAGAAGCTCCATCCATGGAAAAGACATATCCTCCTGTGGACCTTTTGCTCTCTATTTCTAAACACCAGCTTGCATCACTGAAGTCTTTCACTACTGTTGGATGCCCATTATAGTATAGTGCATACTTCTGAGTCCTCCTAAGATATCTCATCACTTTTTTCATAGCCTTCAAGTGCTCCATACCTGGGTTGCTCGTGAATCGACTCAGTATCCCTACGGTAAAAGCTATGTTAGGTCTTGTGGTAGTTGTTGCATATATCAAACTCCCAATGATGCTTGAATACTCTAGCTACTTGACGCTTTTCCTAGGATTTGGCTTCAGCTTCTTATCACACATGTAGGAGTATCGATCCCTGAAAGATCCTGATATTCATAGCGTGTGAGCATCTTCTCAATATAATGAGACTGTGACAACGCCACTCCAGTGTCCATCCAGATGATCTTTATCCCGAGGATTATATCAGCTTCTCCCAAGTGTTTTATACTGAACTTGGATGAGAGGAACTTCTTTGTCTCAGTGACTCATGCTAGATCCGTACCTAGGATCAATATATCATCTACGTAAAGACAAACATTGACCCCTCTTCCGTCAGTAAACTCTGTGAAAACATACTTGTCCATCTCGCTGACTTTGTAGCTGTTTGATCTTATGACTTTATCAAACTTTTTGTGCTACATCTTGGGAGCTTGCTTCAGACTGTATAAGGATTTTACCAACTTACAAAGTTTGTCTTCAAGCCCTTTGACGATAAATCCTTCTGGCTGTTACATGTAAATCTCTTCGGTCAACTCTCTATTCAGGAATTCTGTTTTGACATCCATCTGATGAATAACTAGCTTATGAATTATACTCAGAGCAATCAGCATCCTGATGGTTATCATCCGCGCTACAGGAGCATATGTGTCGAAGTAGTCGATCACCTGCTTTTGAGAAAATCCCTTGGGAACTAACCTTGCCTTGAACTTGTCAACAGTTCCATCAACCTTCATCTTCCTTTTGAAGATCCACTTGCATCCGATTGGTTTAGCTCCTTCCGGAAGATCGACCAACACCCAAGTATTATTGGAGGTTATTGAGTCATACTCGTCATTGATAGTCTCCTTCTAAAAGACATCATCTCTGGTCTTCATCGCCTCATCATAGATAAGCGGATCTGCTTTCACATAATAGGTGACAAAATCTTCTCCAAAGTCCTTCTGTCTCCTTACCTGCTTAGTTCTTGGTTCTGCGAGTTCTGGTTCAAATGTTGTCTCTGGAATGATAACTTCTTCATGTACTATATCTTCTTTGGAAGCTTCAGCCTCCTGTACATCCACACTATTCTCAGGAATATCCATAATAATAATATTCTTGTGCCTTACAAATTTATCTTCAAAGAATTATGCATCACGAGATTCAATGGTATAATTAGATTCTATATCAAGAAACCTTCGAGCATCACTATTCTCAACATAACCCAAGAAGATGGTCTTCGTTGTCCTCGTACCCAGTTTTTGAATCTTTAAGTCCGGGAGCTTCACATATGCCAAACACCCCCACACTTGAATGACATTCAAGTTGTGTCTGACTTTGAGCCAGAGTTTATGAGGAGTGACATCGGATGTTGCGTACGACACTCTGTTCAGGATGAACGTAACCGTCAATGCAGCTTCTCCCCAGAAGCAGTTTGAAAGACCCGTAATTAACATCATTGAGTTTATCATTTCTGTCAATGTCCTATTCTTTCTCTCAGCTACTCCATTTGATTGAGGAGAATAAGGAGCAGTCATCTAATTGACAATTCTATGTTCTTTGGATAATGATGCAAATTCAATAGACCTATACTCTCTGTCTCGATCACTTCTAAGTCTCTTAAGTTGTTGCCCTATCTGATGTTCAGCTTTACTCCTGAAATCCTTCAACTTCTCAAATGCTTCGTCCTTTGACATGAGCTGATAGATGAACCCATACTTTGAGTAGTTATGGATGAATGTAATAAAATACTTTATCTTGGCCTTTGTGGAGAACTGTTTGAAGTTACAGATATCTGAGTGCATAAACTTCAGAAGATCTGTTCTTTGGTTAACCCGCTTAAATGGCTTTCTTGTGATCTTTGTCTGCGCACAGACCTCACACTTCTCTACCTCCTTACCCCCATATTGGGAGATATGGCCTAGACTAGACATCTTGTTTATTCTTTTATAAATAATATGTCCTAGTCTATTATGCCATAACTCAAGAGAATAACCAAAAGAAGCTACTACATTTATCATTGTAGCAGGAGTTACAAGTTAAAGTTTGAACATCCCTTCGGTACCGAAAGCTTTTTCGAAGTATGTTCCTTTATAAGACATCACCATCTGTCTAAAATTAATGTTCATCCTCAAGCCTGCGTAGCATAGTAGACTTCCTGAGACCAGATTCTTGGATATCATTGGTACATGTTTCACATCCTGAAGTATCAGCGACTTTCCAGAAGTCAGGTTCAGTACCACCGTTCTGGTCCTGAGTACTTCAGCTTGTGCCTAGTTTGCCACCATAACCTTCTCAGATGTAGGCTTGTAGGTAGTGAATAACTCCTTCATTGACAAACATGGCAGGATACGCTAGTGTCCACCCACCAGTCAGAGTCAACACCAGTCGTGATAACCTGCACAATCATAATAACCTTGTTAGGTTCACCTTGCTTTGTCTGTTTGGGCTTGGATCTGCAGTCACTCTGGTAGTGGCCCTTCTTGCCACAATTAAAATAAGTCACTTCAAACTTGGGCTTCAGTTTCGGTTTAAATAAAGTTGACTTTACCTTCAGATGGTTGAAGTCCTTCTTTTCCTTGTTGTGAGAAGCCTTTTGCTTCCCCTTAGAATCACCAGCATGCACCAAGTTGGCCTTTGCCAACAGTTTGGACAGAAAATCCAACTTTAGTTGTCCCCTGTTCTCATCTTCAATGTTAATCCAGTAAAAAAAGATCTTCGAGCTTGTTTGATAATAAACGAAAGAAATTAAAACTTGGTTTATACGAAACCCTCTTTTTGTTTACAAACAAGAAAAGAAAGTACAATTAATCCTATACGAGGATGTTATGTACAAAAATTTAATTCTAGAGAAATATTGCTATAGGAGTCTGATCTGCGGTCAATCACTTTGTCCCTAGGACCACACGATGACGAAGAAGTGCTGTAGAAGACGAAAAAGAAGCTTCAAAGACTGTAAGAGGGACTGAACTATCGTTGCCAAAGCTCTCTATATGTGCTCTCTTGACCTTGACCTCTGTATTTGACCCTTGCTTTTCTTCGACCTTGTCTCCTTTGTTATTCTCCGCCTTTGACCTCCGTGGCCGGAGGTCTCTATTTATAGAATTTGGTCGCAGTCGGAGTAAAAAACGAACAACGGAGAGAACTGCACCTTTTACTTGGTGGTTATAATAACTGCTACCCACGTATGAATGATCTCCTGAATTAGCGTGTGACGCGTGTCCCATTATGAGGTAATGCGTATAATTGCTTATCGAAGATCACGACATGCAAGCCACGTAGATAACTGCCCCTTGTGTAGAGATGGTTGGCATAAAAGCCAAATAACTGTCTCGTTGGCGTAAAAGCCAAATAGCTGTTCTGATGGCATAAAAGCCAAGTGGGTGTAAAAGCCGAATAGTTGTCAAGTTGGCGTAGAAGCCACATAGATATCATGTTGGCGTAGAAGCCAAGTAGCTGTCGTGTTGGCGTAGAAGCCAAGTAGCTGTCATGTTGGCGTAGAAGCCAAATATCTGTCGTGTAGAAGCCAAATAGCTGTCATGTTGGCGTAGAAGCAAAATTATGCGTAAAGCTTGATGCTGCATGGATAGGTAACCAGCATAAAGATAGCCAATTATCCTTCTTTGACTGAGGTTTTGAGCGTGTTTTGGGCCAGATAGACTTATCACGCACCTTTGCAAATATAGCCTTAGTTGGCGTATTTTGAGGAGATAGCATACGGCGTACTCCTATAGCTGAAAATAGCCTGGTCGGCATAATGTGCAGGGATGATGATGTGGACGTATTAGCCCTAATTATAGCTCACCCAGTCATTAAAAGTAGAACCAAATCTCGTACATTAAATGTAGAGATCTGCCCCCATCTCGCGATTAATTACAGAGACGTGCCTCGAGTTCTGTACGAAGAACAACTTTTGACGTGGCGGTTGTCTTCGTCTCATCCTGAGCGTAAAGCTCATGTCTGCCTATGTAGAATAGGCAGCGTATTCCTTGAATGCGTAAACGATGTCTTATATTAAGGGTTATGTCACTAGACGACAGTCTGGAGTTCTGTGCAGAGTCATCATTACAGTCGTCCTCTCGATCGCTGTGCAGTACTCTTTGTCAGGAGTCAGGTTCACTGTTTCAACTGACAGGTTCATTCGAGGAATACGAAGAGTTCCTCGTGCAACTTCCCGCTACATTAAAAGCAAACAGGTTTTACGTCAAAGTGGCGATGTAGCAACCTTTTTACGCCGAAGCAGTTTGGGAGGACTGCTTTACGTGGGTTGTTCTGGAGCAATGTTTTACGCTGAACAGCGTTGAAGCTCTAATATACGCCAATGGCTCTGACGTCATGTTTATGCCACCCAGTGCTGGAGCACTATTTTACGCGGGCTTCCTGCATGTTGAGGATTTTACGCGTATAATTCTCCAGCGTATTTTTTATGCTTCTACAAGACCCCTTCAAAGTTTTCAAATTTCTCGTAATTTGAAATACTTTGAATGAAGCATGAAACGGTCAAGTTTGACTCGTTCCGTGAGGCTAATTTCTCGGCAAATATTTAGGAATTTGTTAGGATTTGGTGTGATCTCCTCTGCCTATATAAAGGCGAATGAGTTAACATGTTTTTCCCACACTTCCTTCACCACAAAGAGATGGTTGTCGAGCTTTGTCGGGTTGACTTGAGGAAGAAGAAGATCATGTTCTTCCAGCATGTAAGGAGCTGTAAAAAGAGGCGTCTTTGAGTAAATGTCCTCTGCAACGATGGATCATGGAAGGATATCATAGCTTCATTTGCTCGAGATGATCAGCAATTTCATATGGCGATTCGTCCAAGAGAGAGGAAGGGTCGTATTGGATCACACAGCTTGCAAGCTCTATTTTCTCCCATTATGGTGCTGGACGATGGTAGGCAATCTGGCCCTGTCTTCCAGTATTGTGTTGGGTCTGAACCCCTAACACAATTTCTAGGAGATGCCTACCATGGCGTATGGAAGGTGGGCTTGCGTAATTGATACATGCCCAATTTTTTACCCTCCCACCATTAATCATTTTCTTGTTAATCGGCCGCGGAAGCCGATTAACTACTATAAAAGACAAAAAAGATCTACACTAATACGAGAACCTGGCAAAACAGATTCTTGGTGTGATCTTAAATAAAAATGAGAAACCCTTTGTAGAAAAAGAATTTCCATCATATGTAATCATGAAGATGAAAAACCCTTTGTAGGCTGGATTTCTATCATATGTAATCATGATTAATAGAATTGTCTTTTTTTACGCAAGCTGATTTGCCATATTTGCTCTGAGGAAGTCTGAATGTGTGCAGCTTCGGCACGACTGAATAATTTTACGCCGACTCTGATAAAAGAGTATCTGATCTCGTCCCATCTTTTACGCGTAACTAAAGACGCGTAGAAAGCTCCTTTAGCATTTTTAGTTGAAGATCCAAACTGTCATGTTGTTTTGGACGATGAGTCGCGTAGAATTCTGAACTGTAACTTCTCTGATATGAAGAATTCTTGTTCAGACCATCATCTTCAAGAATGGTTTCCCGAAAAATCCCTTGAAAAAGGAACAAAAATGTCTGTCGACCAAGCCATACTTGAACTTTTATAAAATATTCGGACTTTGGATGAACTTCCAAATGGCCAAAGAAGAAGAGTCATCTTCAATGCTGAACTCTGTGTATTTTCAGGCACTTAGAATGTTTCGTAGCCAAAAAGGAGCATCTTCTGCGTAAACCCTTGTAATTGGCCGTCTGTAACTTTCGAGCGTAGAATCGTAGATTTGTATCCTCCGAGGGTAAAAAGCTTCCGAGCGTGAAATCATAGATTTGTAGCCTCTGAGAGTAAAACCGTTGGTTTATAGCCTCTTGAGCGTAAAAGCTCCCGAGCCTAAAAGCATCTGAGCGTAAAATTGTAGATTTGTAGTCTCTGAGCGTAAAATCGTAGATTTGTAGCCTCTGAGCGTAAAACCGTAGATTTGTAGCCTCTAAGCGTAAAAGCTCTTTAGCATAAAATCATAGATCTGCTCTGTGCGTAAATTCTGGATCCACTGACTGTCCGTCTTCTTTTTTTCCCAAATAATAGGCTGACGTGGTCCCAAATCATAACCGAATATTAAATATCGGATTTGGTTAGGGATTCGAAGAGTTATCCGAACTCTATAAATAGCCCAAGGTCTTGAGAGAGAAAACTTTTATCTGTCTTCACAAAACCCTTGCTTTTCAAGAACCCTTCTTCTTCGTCTCTTTCTTGAGAACTCAGATTCGCCATGGCACCTAAATAGGCTTCCACTGCTAAGGGAAAGAAGGTCTCTTCTTTTTCTCGCTCTTCTGCTCCAGCCCGAGCAACTCCCATTAGGCTGAACGAGCCCCGATCCGAGCGAAGTGTTCCGCCGTCGAGCTGTGCTCCAGACGTCACTGGTAGAAATTGCAAGAAGAAAACCCTCCGCACACGTTGTATGTGTATGCGAACCAATACGCCCATATTTCTAATATGTCAGCGTAAAAACTCTATCTTTTTGCAGTCTGGCGTAAAAACTCAGACTGTCAAAATTTGGCATATACTTCTCACTTTGGGTTTTATGTGCTGAATAAAAATTCCGGCATAAAAGAAACTCAAATTTTGGCAGCCTGGCGTAAAAACTCAGACTGTTAGATTTTGGGCGTATACTGCCAATCTTGAATTTTACGCTTCAGAAATTGGTTCCAGCGTAAGACTCAAATTTTTGCAGTCTTGGCGTAAGAGCTCAGACTGATAATCATTGGCATAAATTGCAAGAGTGTACCGTCTAGTATAAAAACTGACTTATTTTCTTGTATTTTGTAGTGGACTTGCAGATCCCTCTTTTGGCTGAGGTGATGGGCTCTGCTGCCGGGATGCTGAACTCGAATTATTTGGAGGACTTATCCTATGTGAGTTTCCCCATTTCTGGAGCCAATTATCCTGAAGAAAAGGGAACCTTGATCTCGTCCCAAGGAGAACGCATGCTGCTGAGTATGATCAGTGGGGAGCCCCTGACATAGATAGATGGGACAAAGTATAAGAAACCAGGTTTCTTGTTCGGGGATGTTATCGACAAACAGTCCCAGACTAAACCCAAGAAGGAGGATTGGGTGTTTACTGCTGAGGGTACGGTCATGTATCTGCCCAGGATGCCCAGGAATTATCCTATCTCTGTGTTCTTCCATGCCACATATCCTAGGAAGATGATATGGACCCTGACTCCCGATCTTCATGGCCGACCGGGGAAGATTTTATACAACAAGGAATACGACCCGGGGGCCTATATGAGCCATCCTTTAGGGCCTGTTATTCCCTTTAGGGGATTACTGCCAGGTAGTATCCCGAGTGAGGACACTTCGCTGATCCAGCCAGTTCAGATATCGACCTTCTGTAATGACTTTATGGGGCAGGGAGGAATGTACCCGAGGGTCAACCCTCGGACCAGTGGATGGCTTAGCCCGGGGAATCTTTGATGGGCCAGTTTGACTGCCTGGGCCCTGAAGCACTTCCAGACAGAGCTGGAAAGTATTGGCCTGTTCGCGGCCGTGAGTGCCACAAGTGTTGGGCTGCCTGTCAACCCTAACTTGTTCTTAGCCTTGATGGAGCGATACAACTCGCTCACTGGGACTTTTGCCACTCCGCTGGGTGAGTTGGGCTTAGTCCTTCATGAGATGGCAGAGATTTCAAAGCTGCCAATGGGGGACGCTCCTTATGAGGAGTATATCCCTACAAACAGGGAGTTGAGGGATATAAACCCTCGGGCAGTGGCAGTATATCAGGAGCTGATGTGCCACTATCTTGCCTGCACTAGTTTCTACAAGGAGCCCTCTGATTTGGCTCACATCAACAAGTAGGCAACCTATCTCTTCTTCCACCAGGACAGAAATGTTAAGCCGGACAAGGTGGTAGATAGCCGAGATAGGCCCTTGAACCTCCTGAGCATGCTCAATGCTAACACGGTTGATGACCTTATTGAAGACGCAGGGGCTTCAGATCATATTTTTGACAAGGAGATAGGGGGTTACCCTGCAGGCACAAAAGCCTTCAGTTATATGAGGCATTATCGTAAGCCTCTGTCAAGGGAAGCTCAATTGGCTGGCTTCCTCTCAGTCTGGCTTCGCCGCTGGGTAGTGCCTGGCATCGCGTCTGTAGACCGCATCCATCGCAACACCTTATGGCCTGTAGTACGTTTGGTGTTCGGAGCAAGACTGGGCCTGCTTCCTGCTATGGTATGTAGAATACAAGCAGGCCTGAGGGCCCTTACTGATGGACTGCTCGCAGATGAGACGCCGCGTGAAAGCTTTCCTAGGGTGGAATTACCATTCCTATACCTGATGGGATGGTTAATTTTTCACAACACCAGGGTGATGTCTCCCGGTCCTGCCAGCGGTTCAGGAAATAACTTCTTGTTGAATTACAAGAATTCCTCTTGGAACGTGGCGACCGTCATAGATTGCCGGCGGGCGTTAAACGTTGCCCACAGTTGAAAACTCTTATGTATCGTCCCCCCCGTACATATCAATCAACAGGGGAAGAAACTTAAGGATGAGGGCCATGGGAGGACCATTCTTTCTTCTGAACCCTTTTACTGGTTGGTCTGTATTAGACCTTCCTATTTGCTGTACATAAGCGATGACCACTGCTACTTGGAGCCTTATGTGCCCAGTCGGTTCGTCAGGCAGTTTGGGTATGACCAGTTGCATGTGGGGAATGCCATTACCAGCTTCAAGTCTAAAGGTGGACTTATTGATGGAGCCAGAGGATGACGGTACTTCATCATGAGCTGTACTGGTACAACTTTTGCCGTGCCCGTAACTTCTCTCTCTATGGAGTTGCGTATTCTGTACTCGTACGCGCAGTTCTATGCATCCATCAATATCTTCCATCGTGATTTTAATGTGCATAAAAGTTTTAGGATGCCCTCCCATAGGTCTATTGGAAGGGAAGAGATTCCGTCTGTTTCCTCGGATGAGAATGAAGACACCGCCGGGGCAGACGAGTTCTTGTTAATAATACCGAGAGGCGTAATAGCTCCGCCGGCAGAGCCTCTCATTATCCCCAATAAACGAAAGGCTTCCACTCCGAAAGAGCCTTCCCCCCGCAAGAAGAAGACTGCCCGAGGTCTGAAAAAGGGTTCCACCAGGGGGCTTCTAGGAGCGAGCCTGTCGTTTCCCCTGTTGGGGATGATTCTTTGATCATAGGCCCTTCGCCTTTTAGAGAGGGAACCTCTATAGTTCCGGCTGGCAGTGCCGGAGATTCTTTGCTCGAGATCGCTGCTGCTACTACTGCTTCTGGTAGTGCTACGAGATTGCCTTCGAGGTCGAGCATATTAAGGATACCTTTATCCAGACAAATAATGGGAGTAACCCCTACTTCGTCTGTAAGTATTTCTAGCGAGATTCCACCCGATGAGCCTCGAGTGGATCTTGGTGAAGACTGGGAAGACTACCCGCCAGTATCAGTTGGTGCACCCTCTTCTCCAGGTATGACAGCTTGTCTAGCATCATTAAGAGATGATTTAGCTATTCAGGCTGCGGACGCGACATATATACCATCGGCTATGGGTAAATGTTGACTTTACGCCTTTTTTTTAGGAAAATTAATATCAAATTGATATTAACTTTCTCTTGTCTTCTTCAGGTGAAGACATCTCAGGGGAGGGCGGAGTTGACGCAACCTTTGACTTTGTTACGGATCCTGCCGATGAAACGACAGTGTTTGATACCGAAGGGGCATGCTTTAAAGCTGCCGATCCTTCGTCTGCAATGTTTTCGGGTGTCGTCTCGCCAACAGCAGTTCAGATATCTTCAGAGGAGGATGAGCCCATCATCGCGACTGTGCCTCCTTCGTTGAGTACGCCAGCAACTTCAACCATTGCTGGTGTTCGTTCTTTTGTAGCGCTGTCTGTAGAGGCAACGGCCGTGGCAACATCCTTCGCGGTCATTCCTGGAAGGAGATTTCCCGGTATCGCAGCCACTCCTGGCGTGCATCCGGTCTTCGATATGCTGATTGAACAGTATACCAGCCTATTCTACCGCAGTTTGAAGGAGTTGATTTCCATGGTGCTGGAGAAGAACTTGAGCTTCGATAATCTGCTGACGTTCTCCCAGCTTGCGATAGCGCCGATCAGAAATTTCAACGACACTGGGAGACCTGATGCGCTGGAGCAAATAGTTAATGGTTTAGAATAACCCATTAACGAATATTTGCAACTATTTCGAGGCAACGTCGACGATATGATTCAGGCCGAGTATGACTCCTTGACTGCGAAGCTTGCTGAACAGATGGAATACTTAAAAAAATCCATCCAGACACAGCAGCAGGAGATGGATGAAGAGCAGGCCATCTTGTAGGAGGTTATTCTTCATCTAACGAAGTACGAGGCCGAACATGAGGGAAATGAAGCGAGGGTCCATAAATTGGAAGTTAAACTCGCTCAGGCAAAGGAGTGGGCTCTCTATTCATCGGCAGCTCGAGATGTGTTGAAGGGCCGAATGGATACAGCTCAGCGGAACTTGGCACGTGCGGCCGACATCCGTGCCGATTTTGTTCGTGTTCGGTCCGAACTATCACTCCTAAGCGATGACGAGGTACGACTGGAGCGAGCTCGCGCTAATATCTTGAACTCCAGGAATGAGAAGATGGACGCTTTGGCACGACAGATTATGGATTTAACTGCTCCACCCCAATGATGTACTTTTGGCTTCTCTATGTAATTTGCTCTTCCCGAAGATATTAAAGAGACATTTTCTGACTTTGTGGACCTATCACTTTAGAATATGATAGGCTAAGATAAAAGTGATATCAGAGGTATCATTAACATGACATACTTTCGTTAAGGTTTTGCTGAATGTAAATCTATTCAGAGGTAATATGAACCTGATAGAATATAATCCAATTAAATTTGTATACTAAACACTATCAGAGGTAATATGAATATGATATGTTTACAAATTAATTAAGGATATTTATTCAGAGGTCACATGAATTTGATAGAATATGATCCAGCTAACCTTTGTGCATGTTATCGTCAGAATAAGATCTTCACCATACTCCGTTCAAGCAAAGGAGATCAAGTATAGTACTACTTTGGGAATTTGCAGTTGATAGTAGCCTTTATCAAATTTTTCATTAGACTTGGCTAATCTATAAGCGCCATTTACAATCATATAAGGACCCTCCATTTCTTTAGGATTGTTTGTACGAATTTTGGTTTATTGAGGACATCCCACCGGAGAATCTTTGATGGACCTATTATTTGTTGCGCACGTTGAGTACAAATAATAAGTTCGAAACAAGCCCTATCAAGGTAGTATGGACGTGATAGGTTTTGTGGCTGGTAAAGACATCCTGCTGGAAGATTTTTGTAGACCCATTACTTTTTGCGCACGAGAGTCCAGAGATAATACAACTGCGGTAAAATATGATTTTGTGGGGGATAGTGGAGAGACATAGTCCAGAGGTAATATGAACATGAACTAACTTTCTCTTTGCTGGGAAAAATGAGGATAGTTTAGAGGTAATATGGACATGAACAATTCATTTCCATTGCGAGTATTCCACAGGAAATTTTTTTTTTTGGTGGACCTATTACTTCTTGTGTACGAGAGTGTAAGTAAAAAGTTTAGGACAAGCCCTGCCAGAGGTAATATGGACGTGATAGTTTTTGTGGACCTAATACCACTGGCATAATTAGAGTTAAATACGGGTGTTAAATTAAGATGACAACCGATATCAGAGCTAATATGGACATGATAATCGATAGCCAAAAACTCGGAAGGTTTGCTCAAAGATAATATGAACATGACAAACTTTTGAGTTGTGACTCCACTGGGGATGGAGGTATATATCTGCTCAGAGGTAATATGGACATGGCAATTTTTTGTGGACTCAACACAACTGGCGTACTTAAAGTTTAAGTACGGGTGTAAAGTTGAGATGACCATCAATATCAGAGGTAATATGTACATGATAATCGATAGCCAAAAACTTGGAAGGTTTGCTCAGAGGTAATATGAACATGACAAACTTTTGAGTTGTGACTCCACTGGGGATGGAGGTATATATCTGCTCAGAGGTAATATGGACATGGCAGTTTTTTGTGGACTCAACACCACTGGCGTACTTAAAGTTTAAGTATGGGTGTTAAGTTGAGATGACCATCGATATCAGAGGTAATATGTACATGATTATCGATAGCCGAACCCGGAAGGTTTGCTCAGAGGTCAGTTGGACATAGCAAATTCAGCTAGGGAAACAAATGTTTGGACAATAGTTCAGAGGTAATATAGACATGAACTAGTGTCTGAAAAATTCACTGTGGAGTGATTTTTCTGAGTGGGGATAGACCTAAAGAATCCACTGGGGAAACTTTAGGGACTCATCATCCGGTACTTCTTGAGGGAGCAAATTGTCACGTTAGAGTGAAATCAATTTACAGTGATCGTCCCCTTTTTTATAGATACAAAGTAATGACTTGGGCGTCGATCAACTCCTGGATTCTCTTTTTTAGTACATAGCATGCCCTTGTGGGGTGATGAATGTACCGATGAAAGAGGCAATAATCTGGGTCATCGACTTTGCCAGCCCTTTCAGGATATCTGATATTGGGTAGCCGAAGCTTGTTTTCTTTCATCAATATATTAAAGATTTCAATGATGTCATCTTCATTGAAGGAGAAAGTCTTCTTTGGCCTTCGGGCTCCCGATGCCTGAGTTTTACGATCTTTCGGGAAGATGGTCATCGTTGCATCATCTTCGGACTCAGATAGAATTCTACCCCTAGCTTTGGATGCTGTCCTATTTTGTCGAGGTAGACTACCCCCAGACATGTCGTGGCATTTGTCCATAGAAGTTGATTTAGAAGGACCTCCCTCTGGTATTACAGGATCAGACTCTGGAGGTTTGGAGTTTGCAGGGGATATGGTTTACCCTAACCCAAAATGAGTTCGTTGACAGTAAGGATTACCATGCAACGGTATTCATCTGCCTTTTCCATAGTTGAGGCCTTGTTTCAACTTCAAATTATAACCCATGCTTTGTATAATCTTTAAAGCCTGTGGGCTATATCTGTGGATTTGGATTTTCCTAATATCTGACTCGCGAGATTCTTGCTGTACAATTGGTCTATTCCGCATTCGACCGAAGATTATTTGATGCTAGTCGTTACGAGTTGGCGGAACAATAAAGATAGAATCTTCATGTGGCCCATATTCATGATGATTTCCCACATGATCTCTCCATGTTTGGAGGTTAGGGGTGCTAAATCTTGATTTTGACCCCTGTCTTTGTGTTTCTGGATCAAGAAATCACAAATCAGCGATATTAGCAGAAGAAGATGAAGAAGGCTTTTTCTGCCTTTTTACATAAGTGGGAGCGCGAATATTGGGAACCATGACCCTCTCTCTGCCATAAGAATACAACAGTTCAGCCATGTGATTAGTGTACGATCCGTCATCCGTCTGAGGAATGTATGTTCCTGTGAACCGGGTCTTCTTTACGTCGAGGGGCTTATCTTGGCGTAATCTGGAGCTTTGCACAGGTTGGCGTAAAACTGAGGAAGTCCTCAATCGACCGTCAGCATTCCGCATAATCTGAAGGGCGAGCAAATTCTTCTCTTGATGGCGTAAAAGTCGAGAGGTTGGAAGTTCCGCCACTTGTTTTTCCTGGCGGTGATTGCAGGGACCATCTGCCTCCTTATAGGCGGAAGATGTATTTTTACGCATGGGGCACATTTGGAATTTCTGAATTGGCGCTGAGGCATCATCAAAAGTTTTGTCTGCCACGTCACGGACGGGAGACGAAGTTTTACGCACGGGGCACGGTGTAGACTTCTGGATTGGTACCGAGGCACTACCAGAAGCCCTGCCTGCCACGTCACAGACGGGAGACAAAGTTTTACGCGCAGGGCAAAAAGTAGACTTCTGGATTGAAAGGCACTACCAGAAGCTTTGTCTGCCACGTCACAGACGGGAGACAAAGTTTTACGCATAGGGCGCGGAGTAGACTTCTGGATTGGCACTAAGGCACTGCCAGAAGCTTTGTCTGCCATATCACAGACGGGAGACAAAGTTTTACGCGTGGGGCGCATAGGTTGCGATGTCACAACCTTGTTGGTCGGAGAGAGAGAGAAAGACTACAAGAAGGGTAGAGGATGTCCGGGGCATCCATACTTTATACAGCTTCCTATTGTCTTGGACAGAGAGGAAATGAGAGCTACCCCCTGCTCGAAGCATGTCTTCGTAAGCCGATTGGTCGAATTGGACGACCAGAGTCTTCTTCGTTGATCCGACGGATACAACATCGTTTTGAGCAATGACTTTCTCGTCAGATGAGAAAGTAGTCCCCAGCAGAGTCACCATCTTGTGTTTGATAATAAACGAAAGAAATTGAATCTAGGTTTATACAAAACCCTCTCTTTGTTTATAAACAAGAAAAAAAAGTACAATTAATCCTATACAAGGATGTTAAGTACAAAAATTTAATTCTGGGGAAATATTGCTATAGAAGTCTGATCTGCGGTCGATCACTTTGTCCCTTAGACCAAACGATGATGAAGAAGTGCTGTAGAAGACGAAAAAGAAGCTTCAAAGACTGCAGGAGGGATTGAACTATCGTTGCCAAAGCTCTTTATATGTACTCTCTTGACCTTGACCTCTGTATTTGACCCTTGCTTTTCTCCGACCTTGTCTCCTCTGTTATTCTCTGCCTTTGACCTCCATGGCCAGAGGTCTCTATTTATAGAATTTGGTCGCAGTCGACGTAGAAACCGAACAGCAGAGAGAACTGCACCTTTTACGTGGCGGTTATAATAACTGCTATCCACGTATGAATGATCTCCTGAATTGGCGTGTGACGCATGTCCCATTATGAGGTAATGCGTATAATCGCTTATCGAAGATCTCGGCATGCAAGCCATGTAGATAACTGCCCCTTGCGTAGAGATGGTTGGCATAAAAGCTAAATAACTGTCTCGTTGGCGTAAAAGCCAAATAGCTGTTCTGATGGCGTAAAAGCCAAGTTGGCATAGAAGCCGAATAGTTGTCAAGTTGGCGTAGAAGCCACATAGATGTCATGTTGGCATAGAAGCCAAGTAGCTGTCTTGTTGGCGTAGAAGCCAAATAGCTGTCGTATTGGCGTAGAAGCCAAATAGTTGTCGTGTTGGCATAGAAGCCAAATTCTGCGTAAAGCTTGATGCTGCATGGATAGGTAACCAGTGTAAAGATAGCCAGTTATCCTTCTTTGACTGAGGTTTTGAGCATGTTCTGGGCCAGATAGCCTTATCACGCACCTTTGCAAATATAGCCAGATTTGGCGTATTTCGAGGAGATAGCATACGACGTTCTCCTATAGCTAAAAATAGCCTGGTCGGGGTAATGTGCAGGGATGATGATATGGACATATTAGCCCTAATTATAGATCACCCAGTCATTAAAAGTAGAACCAAATCTCGTGCATTAAATACAGAGATCTGCTCCCATCTCGCGCATTAATTGCAGAGACGTGCCTCGTGTTTTGTACGAAGAACAGCTTTTGACGTGGCAGTTGACTTCGTCTCATCCTGAGCGTAAAGCTCATGTCTGCCTGTGTAGAATAGGCAACATATTCCTTGAATGCATAAACGATGTCTTATATCAAGGGTTATGTCACTATACGACAGTCTGGAGTTCTGTGCAGAGTTATTATTACAGCAGTCCTCTCGATCGTTGTGCAGTACTCTTTGTCAGGAGTCAGGTTTACTATTTCAACTGACAGGTTTATTCGAGGAATACGAAGAGTTCCTCGTATAACTTCCCGCTACATTAAAAGCAGACAGGTTTTACGCCGAAGTGCGATGTAGCAACCTTTTTAGGCGAAGCGGTTTGGGAGGACTGCTTTATGCGGGTTATTTTGGAGCTATGTTTTACGCTGAACAATGTTGAAGCTCTGCTGTATGCCAATGGCTCTGACGTCATATTTTACGCCACCCAGTGCTGGAGCTCTATTTTATGCGGGCTTCCTGCATGTTGAGGGTTTTACGCGTATGATTCCCCAGCGTATTTTTTATGCTTCTACAAAGCTGTATCTCCATCTTCTTACGGTAAATATCAGTCTTGAACTTGATCCATCCTGAAGGAAGTTTGGTGACGATAGCCCCCACCATGAACTTATCTTCCTGCTTCATGCCCTCTTCCTCCAACTTCTACTGTATCTTCAGAAGTTTCTTGACTTGCGCTCGTCTTCAAATTGCAAAGTAAAAAACTTTTCAATAAGATAGATTTTAGACAACTTTTTATCAATTCTGTAATGCTTCTCAAGAGCTTCCCAGATTTATTTTGCCTTCTCCTTCTTTTTGTAAGACTCTGCTATCGAGTCCTCCATTGCATTGACGATCAATAGCGTGTAGAGGTCATTGTCTTCTTTCTACTTGTTGTGCACGTTCTGCGCCAGACCAACTTTAAGTTCCCCTCCATCTTCAGGGATGGTAGGTTCTGGATCAACCAATACATAATCAACTTTGACAAGAGAAAGATTCAGAGAGATCTTTCTCTTCTAAATGTTGTAGTGTTCGCCATCAAACTTCTTAAACTTGTGAAGGCTAGTATCGAGAAGGTTTGATCGGTTCTCCATCTTATGCGGATCTTGGTTTGAGATTGTTAGTCCCGAGGTTAATCAAAGATGATAGAACCAGAAGTTGAAGCCGAGATCATAAGTTCACATAGGAGTTCCCTTCCTGATATATCTTTATCCAACAAGAAGATTATAAATAGGATCTGATTACAACTTGAAACAAGATAACAAAAGAATCAGAGAAAACTATCTTCTCATTCTTTCTTGCAATCGCAGTTACAAACGGACAGAACATAGTTTTCAACTAGCAAAATAGAAGAGGAGGAAGAAGAAGAATATAATCTGCTTGTTGGGGTGATAAAGATCACCGTTGCTCAAAGCAAGATTCGCCCCACACGATCTTCTCCCAGGAACCAGCAAGTTCATGTAAAACTTCTGGAATGTTCGCTGTCACCTCCTTGCTTAAACTCGCACGAACTTTCTGGACTGCAATGGCGGCTACTGCAACTCCCTTCGTCTCCTCTATTTTGAAGTAAGTCCTTAAAGAGGCACGGAGAGAGTATTTATAGAGAGAGGGAGAAAACTCTAGCCATCCAACAGTTACGGAAAGATAAGAATAGATTAATTATGAATCCCTATAAGATAGGCACAAATTAATTTTAAATCCCATAAAAAAACCAGATCTGAATAACAGACCAAATCTTTCCATAACCGTTCAATATATCCGCAGCAGCAGCAGCGCATACGATAGCGCAAGCCGCAGCACATGTGACAACGCATGTGGCAACCCATGTGGCAGCACATGTGACCCGTCCATGCGACCGTATCAAATGCCCACAAGCGCCTGCGCCCCATGCAACCCGCCCAAGTGCGCCAACAAAGCGCCACTTTGTGCCCTTGAGTCCGAGCCCGAGTTCGAGTCGCTAAGCCCCTTTGGGACTTACCTCCTATGGAATAAATTCCAAGAGAATGACAAAAAGCATAAATGCTTTCATTAAAGATTTAATCCTTCTTTATCCTAATAAAATACCCCCACATGGCACCCATGTGCCTCACCACACCCCACGTGCACCCTTCAACACATGCAAAGCATTATATTGAGATACCCACTTGGTGGTATAGCCAATGTGGGACTGTCTTTTATAGTCCAAATGCAAAAACACCAACACATAAAACTATTTCTTTGTCTACATCAATGAGTTGACCAGTGATTTGGTTATGTTTAGAATCATACTCAACTGCAGATGAAAACTTTAGTTCATTTTTGCAAGTCCAATCTTAACTATATTCTTCTATTACCATCACTTTACTGATAAGTGTTAGCAGTAACTTCTCAACGTTTTACACTAGTTGCGATGACATCCTTAGGCATGGACTGGCCAAACCACTTGATAGCTCTAGCTAAAACTAATAATTTTTTGATATTTATAATTATTTATTAAATTTAAATTAGTAAACGAAAATAGTGTACATGAAATATAATTTCAAGCAAATGACTACAAAAAATAGAAGAAATTTAAATTAGTAGCAAAAAAATAGAAGGGATTTAAATTAATAGCCCAGTATATCAGGATGTGATGGACCTCATATCTCATCCATAAGAGAGGTCCGGTCCGACCCAAGGCCCAACCCGGCAAGAAGCTGAAGGTTGGCTAATTAATCACCTAGCTATAGTAAAAAAAATATTTTTATTGGTCAATAAAATATTTTTTCTATATTGGCCAATTAACATCTACATATAGTAAAACATTATTTTCCAAGCTAAATGTTATTTATTTGATAGAAACTAATTAATCACCTAAATATAGTAAAAAATAGATTTTCCAAGTTATAGTGGAAAATAGTTTTTTATTGGCTGATTTTATTTTATTTGGCTCATGTACGGCTCAAGTCCGATCCGACCCGACCCGAACCAAAGTCCACTGTGCCGTGGGCTACATGTGAAGCTAGGTTGAGGTTTTCTACCCTTAGGCCTGGCCTAGCCTGGCTAGACCAGAAGTCCACATTGTCATGCACTACCAAAAAACTGTAAATTAGCGACAAAAATATTCGTTGCTATAGTTTTATTTTTCGTCGCTAATCCTAAATAGTGATGGAATGGTGACGAAAAAGTCCTGTCACTAGATCAAATGTCATCGTCAAAATTGTGTCCCTACATCAACACAATATCGATGTTTTTAGCGACGAATTAGCGATGGAATCTTAGTGTCGCAAAGGCAATGACGATATTAGCGACGGATTTGTGACTTTTTGTGTTACGTTATTTTCTTTCATTTTTGGTATCATATAGTAGGTTAGCGACAAAAATATTTTAATTTTTTGTCGTTAATCTGTCACTATTATTATCATTAATGATGGATTAGCGAAGTAACCTCTCCATGAACATGTGGCAATTATGACTTTTTATCCTTGTCAGCTTGTCTTCGTTGAGATCGACACATCTAGCCAAATTCGACACATAGCCGTCAAAAAATCTCAACTTTAAAATCTAATTTCATATTATCAACTCATTATCCCTACTCAATATAAATGGCACCGGATGCTTGACCCAATTACCATTGGACCTTCGTGTTAGGTGCAAATTTGGACACTTGCAAATAATTTTTAAGTCCTTTCATACTTTAGGATTTTCTTTCATTTTTCCTTGATATCCATCACCGTATTGAAGATGTTGTCGAATACATTTTTTTTATATACATGACATCATGATTGTTTCTTATAAGATTGTTCTTCCAATAAGGTAAGTCCCCAAAGATACTCTACTTCGTCCAATTATGGCTATGTCTGAATCCTTCAAAGGGAAGGCCCGATCTCGGGTCTTCTATCACAATCGACAATTTCTTTACCTCTTCCCAAACAGTCTCCTATCAATCTCAATGGGGGAGGACACAATTCATGTTTACCAATTCTAAATACATCTCTATTCCTTCTCCACAGATGCGACACATGAAAGAACTGACGATGACAATAAAATAAAGCATGCCTTTCCTCCATTCTGAAGATGGAATGCCTTACTCTTTTCCATACATATCAGACAAGACATAGCAAGATGAGTACTCTACCCCAATAATATCTTGTATGTTAAAAAATTATTGATGGTCCACATGAGTGACGCTCATATTTGAAAGTTCTGCTCATTCGATATATCATATGTCTGAACATTGAACTGCCACAATTGTTTCAACTCATCCACCAATGCCTGCAAGTAAATATTGATGTTCTTCTTTAAATTTTTTGAACCGGGTATGGTAAGTGTCAAGAACATGTACCGAGTCATCATGCACATTCACGATAGTAGATTATAAGAGGTTAAAATCACCCGCCAACAAGGGCAATGAGATCCCGACTGTTCACAAGAGTGAATCTATCAGAACATAAAGCCAACAGAATATTTCTAGGCTCCACAGCAAATTCAGGATAACACCGATTAAAATGCTTTTATGCCTCTATATTGGAAGGATGGAATAATTTTTTTCGTCTATCTTTCGTTCCTTGCTATGCTATGTCATGTGTTGTGCTGTATTTATGGACATATACATCCTCTGCAACCTCTTTGTTATCAGCAAAAACTATATGTACTTGTAGGAACGCAACCTTGCTAGGACTGATGACTTTTCTTTGCCCCAAATTGGCTTGTACCGGTTCCCATGACAGAAAATGTGGCTATCTTTATCATTGTTCTTCTTATAGTACATGCAACCATTTTGACAATAATATATCTTTTCATAGCCTAATTCGAGTTTTTGTATCATCAACTTCAACTTGTAGAAATTTTGAGGTAAGTCCTTCGATCCTTTTGACAACAACTTTCTAACAAACTAAATTATTTGGTCGTAGCATTCCTGTGGCAAGTTAAAATTAGACTTGAGGTTCGATAGCCACATCACCATCGATAGGACAAAATGAGAATCACAACCCAGATATAAAATGGAGTGTCGGCATCCTTAAACATATCATATAACTCCTTTGCATCAGAATTCGGATCCTTTGGATCTAAACTAGGATCTGCCACATCAAATACCAACTCATGTGCCAGGTTTTTCTGCCGATATTTGAAGTGATCTCCGAGATTAGACTCTCACATCTCCGTATTGAAGGAGGACTGATATTACGGAAACAAATACTCTCCTCGAGCCATCCACTTCTTGCAGTTCGGTACGAAACCCTTCTTATAGAGATACTCCCTTATGAGATCCACCTCTTTGAATAGTATATTATTATATTTGATACAAAAGCACTTGATTAGCCTTCCATCTATGAAAGAAGTTTGCTTATTGGCGTATTTGAGAATTTTCTCAACGTCTACCTTGAAATCATCTGTCAAAACAATCTTGCTCTCATGTTGCCGATAATACATCCACGAACGGTCAACTAAGTATCGACTATTGATTTATACCAGTGAATAATTCCGCAGTATATATATATATATATATATATATATATATATATATATATATATATATATATATATGATTTAAAACTAGTGTCAAAAGAAAAAATAAATAAATAAATAAGGAGAATATAAAGCATCCTTATAATATAGAGGCATAGTGAGGGTGTTCTCCTATCTACTCCTATCTCAACAACACAAGTAGAGGACGCACAAACCTCCTTCCAAGGATTAGCTAATGGGGGGCTTGAGTTGGTGTTCATGAGAGATATTAGGGTAGGGCTTGTTAAGTTATATTTATGTCATGTACCTAGTTCCAACACAATAAATTCCAATTTCAATCACCTTTACCACTTCAACTACATCAATATGACTAATCTACATGGACTTGGGTTACACTATATGAATTGCCAATTCATGGCCTCTTGAACAATTAAATTCTAGAGAAAATAGTTGTCCACATTTGTGAATTTATCGACAAACATGCCCATCTCCTACCTTTACTTCCAAAGCTAAACTATACACCATAACCTACACCAACAACATATTCAGTCTCAAAAAACATACTCTCGATCTATCTCTATCAAGTAGAGAGGCTCTGCAACAAGAACATTATCTACTATAGGGACTAACCATGATCATATATATAATTACTAGCATGCATATATATAATTACTAGCATGCCCTCTCTCACTCTCTCTTGTTTGGCAAACCAACCATGATCATAGTGCTAGCCCTATAATGTGCACTCTGTGAGAATTCAGTATGTTAAAAAATACTTTGAGCCAGTTTCAAAGAAAATTCTACACAGTACTTAAGTATGTTAACAAACACTAAGCTAGCATTGTGGTCCTATCCTAATGGCAAGCTATATTCTAGAGAGGAGATAATATTGACATGTCTATAAATTGTTACGGGGTCAGTCATTTTGCCATTCATGGTCATGTGATCCCCTCCTAGCCCTAGCTAGTTTCAATTGACATATCCATTTCCCTACTAAACCACTACCAAAATACTGCAAAATAGAGACGGAAATATCTGTCGCTATTTTGTACTTTTTCGTCGATAAACAGTAACATCGACAAAAAATGACGAAAAATCTTCGTCATTGTCACAATTGTCACTGTTTATATTCCGTCGCTATAGCTATGACTTAGCAACGGAAATAGCGATGGGATATATAAGGAAACTAGCGACAGAAATGCGATATAAAATTTTGTTGCTAATATTAGTGACGTCCAAAGTGACGGATTAGCGATTGTGTCTGATACTCTTTTAGTATCAGACAATAACTTAGCAACGCAACTTTTCCATTATTACGTTGCTTAGACATCGCCTATCTGTCAGTAATTTTTTGCTGTCTTTCGCTTGGCAAATTTTTTCAATTTTTTGTCGCTGATCCATCGCTGGTTCTTCGTTGGTTTGTCGCTGATTATGATTTTTTTTCCAGAGATTAATATTTTTTGGCTACACCCATCCTATAACAAAAAAACATATTCAAAATTCCAAATAAATATCCATATCCCAACATGTAACACAATAATCATATATTCACACTATACAAAACATGAAACATATCAACAAACAATATTAAACACATCCAATAGATATATAAAACATCTATTGCTTCATAGTCTCACAACAATACCAAAGTGTCATAATAATACAATAGTATCATACAAAGACTATAATACATCTATCATCAATACATCAACCAATATATCCAAAAAAACTCTGATCAGCCTGTAAGTGAGGGTGGTGGTGGTGGTTGTCAACTCTAAAACAAACTACATTAGAAACACAGTGAATGCATCCTGCATATCCATAGGAATAGTACCTGTCGTCAAAGCAAGAGATGCAGCTAGAGCCCTAGAAGGAGAAGTACTAGGACCAACCGAAGCATCAGGAGTCAGAGGAGAAGCAATAATAGGAACAACCGTAGGAGAAGGAGTTGTAGTATAAGTTGAAACTGTAGCAGTAGAATGAGCAGGACGATCTTCTCTTTGCTCTCTCTCCGAAAGACGAACATCATCGTCGTGAGCTGCTGCAAAATAAATGCAATTAGAGGAGTATTGTCGGAGGCATCAAGATGTGATGATGCAGGTGGAGGCGGATCAGGAGCCCTGAAGTATACCGATGGATGTGATGCCAAAGATCTGGTGCCGTACAGACTGCCATCTTTTTCTCTCCCTACAGCTTGTACCCATAGATCGTTCCTTGTAGATGGCTTATGTTGCTGACTACTCTCACCGCCCATTTAGCGGCAAGAGAGGCCTGACTCTCTAAGGTCATAAGTCTCCTATATTTATATAAAATAATAGGATTAGAGTTTTTTAGGGTTATGGGTTTTTACAATTAGGATTAGGGTAAGGGTTAGTGTTGGGGTTATATTTATGGGTTGTTTGATAATAAACGGAAGAAATAAAATAAGGTTTATACGAAACCCTTTCTTAGGTTTACAAACAAGAAGTACTATTAATCCTATACGAGGATATTAAGTACAAAATTTAATCTGGGTAAATATTGCTATAGGAGTCTGATCTGCGGTCGATCACTTTATCCCTTGGACCACACGATGATGAAGAAGTGCTGTAGAAGAAGGAGATGCTTCAAAGATTGCAAAGGGGAGTGGATGCTTGATGCCAAAATCGTCGATCACTGCTCTCTGTCTGTGTTCTGGATTCTTCTCTCTTAAAAAATCAATCTCCGACCTTGGAATTTGCGATCCTGGACCTCGGTCAATAGAGGTCTCTATTTATAAGGTTTTAGTGATAGTAACCGTCCAGTCAGCGTAGAAGCCGAATAGTGGAGAGTATGGCACTTTTTACGTGGCGGTTATAATAACTGCCACCCACGCATAAATAATCTTCTGAATCTGAGTGTGATGTGTGTCCCATGATGAGATAATGCGTATAACTGCTGCGAAGATCACGACATGCAAGCCACGTAGGTAACTGCCCCTTGCGTAGAAAAGGTTGGCGTAGAAGCCAATAACTGTCACCATGGCGTAGAAACCAAATAGTTGTCAAGTTGGCATAGAAGCCAAGTGGTTGTCGAGTCGGCATAGAAGCCAAATAGGCGTAGAAGCCTTGTTGCTGCATAGATAGATAGCTAGCGTAAAAGATAGCCGGTCCTCCTTCCTTGACTGAGATCTTGAGCATTTTCTGGACAAAATAGCCTGAGTTGGCGTATTCCGAGGAGATAGGAACGGCGTACTCCTTATAGCTGAAAAATAGCCAGGTGGCGTATTTCAAGGAGATAGCGCACAACGTGCTCCTATAGCTAAAAATAGCCTGTTGGCGTAATATGCAGAGGTGGTGACGTGGACGTATTAGCCATAATTATGGCTCGCCCAGTCTTTGAAAATAGAACCAAATCTCGTGCATTAAATACAGAGATCTGCCCCCATTCTGAGCATTAAAAGCAGAGACGTGCCTGAAGCTCTATACGAAGAGCAGATTTTGACGTGGCAATTTATTTTGTCTTCTGCTGAGCGTAAAAGCTCACATCTGCCTGTATAAAACTAGGCAGCGTATTCCCTTGTATGCGTAAAAGCACTTTGTATTAGGGAAATGTCACTAAACGATGGTTTGGGTCTCTGTGCCGCACCATCATTAGAGCCGTCGTCTGAATAGTTGTGCAGTACTCGTTGTCAGGAGTCAGGTTCACTGCATGATCTGACAGGTTCATTCGAGAAATACGAAGCGTTCTTCGTACAACTTCCCACCAGATTAAAAGCGAGCAGGTTTTACGCCAAAGTGTCGATGTAATAACCTTTTTACGCCGAAGCAGCCTGGAAATACTGTATTACGCAGATTGTCCTGGTGCTTATATTTTATGCTGTACTAGCGATGAAGCCCTGTTGTACGCCGATGACTCTAAAGTCATATTTTATGCCGCCCAGCACTGAAATACTGCCTATAACTCTATAACATATTTTTTATGCTTCTACAAGACCCCCTTTAAAGTTTTAAAATTCCTCATAATTTGAAATACTTTGAATAAAGCATGAAACGGTCAAGTCTGACTCGTTCCTCGAGGCTGATTTCTTGGCAGATTTTTGGGGATTTGTTGGGATTCTGTGTGTTCTCTTTTGCCTATATAAAGGATGATGAGTTAACCTGTTCTACTCACATTTTCTTCACCACACAGAGATGATCGCCGGTGTTTGTCGGGTCGACTTGAGGAAGAAGAAGATCATGTTCTTCCAGCATGTAAGGAGCCAAAAAAGAAGGCGTCTTCGAGCAAATGTCCTCTACAACGATGGATCATGGAAGGATATCATAGCTTCCTTTGCTCGGGATAATCAACAACTTCATATGGCGATTCGTCCAGGAGAGAGGAAGGGTCACATTCGACCACACAGCTTGTTAGATGTATTTTCTTTCGTTGTTGGTGGACGAGGGCAGACAAACTAGCCCTGTCTTCCAGTATTGAGTTGGGTCTAAAACCTCAACTCAATCTGTCAAGGCGTATGGAGGATGGGCTCTTCAATAATTTAAACAAGCCCAGTTTTGTATCCTCCTGCCATTAATTATTTTTTTTGTTAATCGGCCGCGGAAGCCGACTAACTGCTGAAGAAGACGGATAAAGATCTTCACCAATGCGAGAACCTGACAGAACAGACTCTTGGTGTGATCCTAAATGAAAATAAGAAACCCTTTGTAGACGGGATTTTCCTCATATGTAATCATGAAGATAAAAAACCCTTTGTAGACTGGATTTCCATCATATGTAATCATGATTAATAAAATTGCCTTCTTTTACGCATCTGATGATTTGCCATATTCTTTACTGTGATAAAGTCTGAATATGTGTAGCTTGGCCACGTCTGAATAACTTTACGCCGACTCTGATAAAAAGAGTATCTGATCTCGTCCCATCTTTTACGTGTAAATGAGGACACGTAGAAAACTGCTTAGCATTTAAGTCGAATATCCGAACTGTCATGCTGTTTTGAACGAGAAATTGCGTAGAATTCTGAACTTGTCACTTCTCTGATAAGAAAAATTCTTGTTCAGACCATCATCTTCAAGAATGATTTCCCAAAAATCCCTTGAAATAGGGCGAGAAATGGCTGTCAAAACTGAGTCGCCATCTTGAACTGTAGAGGAAATATTCAGACTGGATTTTGGATGAACTTCCAATCGACCCAAGAAGAAGAGTCATTTTCAATGCTGAACTCTGTATACTTTGGGTACTTCGAATATTTTGAGGCCAAGAAGGAGTATCTTCTGCGTGAACCTTTGTAATTGGCCGTCTTGAGATTTGTTCAGATATACGCATACTCTGGCCTACGTATTTTAAGATATGTGGAAAGTCATAGATACGTAGCATAGATGAGCATAAAATCATAAGTTTGTAACCTCTCGAGCGTAAAAGATGCTGAGCATAAGAGCATTCGGGCTTAAAACTGTAGATTTATAGCTTCTGAAAAGAAAACTTTCGAGCGTGAAGTTGTAGATTTGTCGCCTCTTAGCGTAAAAAGCTTCTGAGCGTGAAATCATAGATTTGTAGCCTCTAAGCGTGAAGTCGTTGGTTTATAGCCTCTCGAGCATAAAAGCTACCGAGCGTAAAAGCATCCGGGCATAAAACCATAGACTTATAGCCTCTGAGCATAAAATCGTTGATTTGTAGCTTCCCGAGCGTAAAAAGTTCCTTGGCGTAAAAATCTTGAATCTGCTCTATACGAAAAACTTTTTGAATTCGCTGACTGTCCGCCTTCCCTGAATAATAGGCTGACGTAGTCCCCAATCATAACTGAATATTAAATATCGGATTTGGTTAGGGATTCAAGTAGTTTATCTGAACTCTATAAATACCCCAAGGCCTTCAGAGAAAAACTTTTCATCTGTCTTTTGCAAAAGAAAACCTTCGTCTCTTTGAGTACTCTCTTTCGTTTCTTCTCGGAGCATTCTGAGTTTTTAGCAATGGCACCAAAACAATCTTCCACCACCAAGGGAAAGAAAGCTGCCTCCTCTTCTCGCTCTTCTGCCCAAGCTAGAGCGACTCCCATCGGGCAGAGCGAACCTCGCTCGGAACGAAGTATCCCACCGTCAAGCTGTGCACCGGACGTTATAGGTAAAGTTTTTGGTCAACAAAAACGAAGAAAACCCTTCGCACACGTTGTACGTGAACGCTCTAGGTCATCTTCTGTGCTGATAGCCTCTTCGAGGAAGATGATGCACAGAGATGTTTTATCTTTTACGCCCACATTCCTAATATGTCAGCGTAAAAACTCCATATTTTTGCAGTCTAGCGTAAAAACTTTGACTGTCAAAATTTGTCGTATACTATAAATTTTGGGTGTTACGCTCTGGATGAAAATTCTGGCGTAATAACTCAAACTTTGGCAGTCTGGCGTAAAAACACAGACTGTCAAATTTTTGTGTATACTACCAATCTTGGATTTTACGCCTCAGAATGAGATTCCAGCGTAAAAACTCAAGTTTTTACAGTCTTGGCGTAAAAGCACAGACTGTTGCTCTCTGGGATAAGCTGCAAGATTGTGAGGTCTAGGATTTGTCCTATGTGACATTTCCTATTTCCGGACCCTAGTATCCTAAAGGAAGGGAAATCCTGATATCATCTCAAGGAGAGCGAATGCTGTTAAGCATGATCAACGGAGAGCCCCTGACGTATATAGACGGGGCAAAATACATAAAACCAGCTTTCCTCTTCGGGGATATGATCGATAAACAATCCCAGACAAAGCCCAAGAAGGAAGACTGGGTTTTTACTGTTGGGGGCATGGTCATGTACCTGCCCAAGATGCTGAGGGATTACCCTATCTCGACATTCTTCCATGCTACGCATCCGAGGAGGATGTCGTGGACCCTGACCCCTAATCTTCACGGCCAGCCGGGGAAGATATTTTATCAAAAAGGGTCCGACCAAGGATCATTTGTGAGCCGCCCTTCAGGCCCTGTGATGCCTTTCAGGAGATTATTTCCGGACAGTGTCCCGAGTGAAGACACTTCACTGCTCCAACCAGTCTAATTACCGACTTTCTGTAATGACTTCATGGGGCATGGAGGAGTATACCCCAAGGTTAATCCTCGGACCAATGGGTGGCTTACCCCTATAAATCTTCGATGGGTTCGTTTAGCTGCCTGGGCCCTAAAGAACTTTCAGACGGAGCTGGAGAGCATTGGTCTGTACGTGGCTGTGAGTGCTACCAGTGTTGGGTTACCTCTCAACCCCAACCTATTTTTGGCTTTGATGGAGCGATATATCTCGCTCACTGGGACTTTCGCCACTCCACTGGGGGAGTTGGGATTGGCCCTTCACAAAATGGCAGAGATTTTAAGACTGCCAATGGGGATACTCCTTATGAAGAGTATGTTCCCACAAACCGGGAGCAGGAGGATACAAACCCTCGGGTGGTGGCTGTGTACCAGGAGCTGATGAGCTATTATCTTGCGTGCACCGCCTTCTATAATGATCTCTCTGATTTGGCTCATAACAACAAATGGGCGTCCTACCTCTTCTTCCATCAGGCTAGAGATGCTAAGCCAGACAAAGTTGTGGATAGCAGGGATAGGCCTTTGAGCCTTCTGAGCGTGCTTAATGCTCAAGTAGTCGATGACCTTATTGAAGATGCTGGGGCTTCAGATCGAGTTCTCGACAAAGGGATAGGGAAATATCCTGTAGGCACTAAAGCCTATAGTTATTTGAGGCATTGCCGCAGGCCTCTGTCAAGAAAAGCTCAACTGGCTGGCTTTCTCTCTGTATGGCTGCACCGATTGGTAGTACCAGGCATTGCATATTCGGATCATATTCACCGTAACACCTTATGGCTTGCAGTGCGTTTGGTGTTTGGAGCAAGACTGGGCTTGCTTCCTGCCATGGTATGCCGGATACAAGCTGGCCTGAGGGCCATTACTGATGGGCTGCTTGCCGATGAAACACGGCGTGACAACTTTCCCAGGGTAGAATTACGGTTCCTATATCTGATAGGATGGCTAATTCTTCATAACCCCAGAGTGATGTCTCCCGGCTCTGCCAGTAGTTCGGGAAATATTTTTTTGTTGAATTACAAGAATTCCACCTGGAACGTGACTAACGTCATAGACTGTCGGCGGGCATTAAATTTTGCTCATAGCTGGAAGCTCTTCTGTATCGTCCCCACTGTACATCTCAATCAACAGGGGAGCAGGCTTCAGGACTCAGGTGAAAGGAAGATCGTTCTTTCTCCTGAAGCTTTTTATTGGTTGGTCTGTATTAGACCTTCCCATTTATTATACAGAAGTGAAGACTAATGCTTCTTGGAGCCCTACCTGCCTAGTCGGTTCGCCAGGCAGTTTGGGTATGATCAATTGCACGTGGGCAATGCCATCACCAGCTTCAAGTCTAGGGGTGGACTTATTGATGGAGCTAGAGGATGGTGATACTTCATAATAGATTGCACTGGGACGGCCTTTACTGTGCCCGTGACTTCTCTCTCCATGGAGTTGCACATCCTCCACTCGTACGCCCAGTTTTACGTGGCCATCAATACCTTCCATCGCGATTTTGATATGCGTAGAAGTTTTAGGATGCCCTCTTCTAAATCTGCGGGAAGAGACAAAATCTTATCAGTTTCCTCTGACGAGGGTGAAGACTTTGTCAATCCAGATGAGCTTTTGCTGATAGTACCGAGAGGTGAAATACCTCCGCCTGCAGAGCCTCTGGTTATCCCTGGTAAGCGAAGGGCTCCTATTCTGAAGGAGACTTCCCCTCGCAAGAAAAAGAAGACTGTTAGTGGTCCTGTCAGGACTTCCAGTCATGAGGCTCCTAGGAGTGAGCCTGTTGTTTCTCCTGTTGGGGACGATCCTTTGATTAGAGGTCCTTCGCCTTTTAGAGAGGGAACCTCCATAATTTCGGCTGGCAGTGCCGGAGAATCTTTGCTCGAGGCTGCTGTCGCTGCTACCGCTTCAGGTAGTGGTACGAGATCGCTTTCGGGGCCAAGCCAAATAAGAATATCTTTATCCAGACCAATAATGGGTTCAGCCCCTTCCTCATCTGTAAGTATCTCCAGCGAGATTCCACCTGATGAACCTCGATTGGATCATGGTGAAGACTTGAATGACTAACCTCAGTCGTCATTTGGTGCCCCTCCTCTCCAGGTATGACAGCTCGCTTAGCATCATTAAGAAATGATTTAGCTGTACTGGCTGCAGACGCGACATATATACCATCGACCATGGGTAAATGTCATCTTTACGTCTCTTTTAGAAAAATTAATATCATATTGATATTAACTTTCTTTTGTCTTCTTTTCAGGGGAAGACATCTACGGAGAGGGCAACGTCGACGCAACTTTTGGTTTTGTTTCAGCTCCTGTCGATGACACGGAGGTGCCCGATTTTGAAGAGGAAACGTTTTCGGGTGCCAGCTCGCCCAAAATGGTTCCGATATCTCTAGAGGAGGATGAGCCGGTCATTACGACAATGCCTCCTTTGAGTACGCCAGCCACTTCGACCGTTGTTGGCGTTTCTTCTTTTGTCGCGCCATCTGTTGAGGCGACGACTGTGGCAACATCGTCTGTAATCATTCCTGGAGGGGGATAATCCGATATTGCAGCCACTCCCAGCGTCCATTCGAATCTCACCATATTAGTTGAGCAGTTTTCAAGCATTTTCTATGCCACTTTGAAAACACTGATATCGATGGTACTGGAGAATAATCTAGGCTTCGAGGCTCTGAAGACGTCCTCCAACTTTAGTATAGCGCATATTAGATATTTCAACGATAATGATAGAGCTGATTCGCTAGAGCAAATAGTTAATGGTTTAGAACAACCCATTAACGATTATTTGCAGTTATCTTGAGGCATCATTGACGGTCTCGTTCATGCTAGGTATGACTCTTTAACTACAGAGCTTGCTGGGAAAATAGAATCTCTTAACAAATCCGTCCAGGAACAGCAGCAGGAGATGGATCAAGAGCGTGCCGTATTGGAGTATGTCATTCCCCAGCTGACTCAGTGTGAGGCCGAATATGAGGAAGAGGCAGCGAGGGTCCACAAATTGGAAGATGACCTCACTAAGGCCAAGGATAAGGCTCTCTCTTTATCAATATCTCGTGACGTATTGAAGGATCGAATGGAGACGGCTCAGCAGAACCTGACGCATGTGGGTGTCATCCACGTAGGTTTTGTACATGCTCGGTCCGAGCTATCTACTTTGAACAATGAGGCAGCAAGGTTGGAGCGGGCTCGCACCGACATTTTGAGCTATAGGGATGAGAGAATGGTTACTCTGGCGCAGCAGATTCGCGACTTAACTGCTCCTCCCAAATGATGTACCTTTTGCTTTTATATGTAATTTGCTCTTTCTGGAGATAATAAAGAGACTTTATCTGACTTTGGTGGACCCATCATTTTTTTGAATATAAATGACAGGCTAGGGTGAAAGTGATATCAGAGGTAATATGGACGTGATATACTTTCGGTAAGCTTCAGCTGGACATATATATTCAGAGGTTATATGGATATGATAGAATATGATCCAACTAAAATTTGTACAAAAAACACTATCAGAGGTAATATGGACGTGATAGGTTCAGATGTTCCAAATTAGTTAAACATATCTATTCAGAGGTTATATGGACATGATAGAAAATGATCCAACTAGTTCTTCAGTAGTAGTATTGTTAGAATGAGATCTTCACCATACTCCGTTGAGCAAAGAAGATTAAGCATAGTACCTCTTCAGGAATTTTTTGTTGATAGGAGCCATTAACAAGTCTCCATTAGGCTTGGCTAATCTGTAAGCGCCATTTGAGAATGTCGTCTCGATCACATAAGGGCCTTCCCATTTGGGTTGGAATTTACTCTTACTCTTGTGAGTAATAATCATTGGCCTTCTCACGGCTAGAACTAGCTTGCCAACTTTGAACACTCTTTCCTTTACTTTTTGATTAAAAGCTTTGGAAATGCGTGCTTGGTATAACGCGATACGCTGTTGGGTTTGAAGGCGTTTCTCATCTAATCATTCTAGCTCTTGAAGCATTAATAGGTCATTCTTTTCTTGAGTCAACTCATTAGCCACTGCTATTCTGAGTGACAAATTTGGATTTCGATGGGGAGAACTGCTTCATTCCCGTAAACCAGTGAGAATGGGGTACAACCCGTCAGTGCTCGTACCGTTGTGCGGTATGCCCAGAGGCATTCTCCCAGCTTTTCATTCCAATCTCTTTTGTTCGAAGAGACAAACTTCTTCAAGAGTTTGATAATGGTTTTCTTGAAAGCTTCCGCTAAATCATTAGCAGCGGGATTGTATGCCATAGATGCCACATTTTGTATCCAATTTTTATCGTAAAATTGATGAAATGCTTGGCTGATGAACTGAGGTCCGTTGTCATGAATTATCCTTCGGGGAATCCCAAAGCGATAAATGACATGATGCTTAATGAAGCTGATCACGTTAGATGTCTTCACCTCAACAAGAGGGATTGCCTCTGCCCATTTGGAGAAATAATCCGTGATGGCTAATATGAACCGATGACCTCTGGAAGAAGACGGGTGAATAGGACCAATGATATCCATACCCCATGCTTTAAAAGGCCAGGATGCCATCGTAGGATGTAAATGTTCAGAAGGTTGATGTATAAAATTTGCATGAACCTGGCAGGCTTTGCATTGTCTTGCATATTTTATTGCATCTGTGATCATAGTAGACTAGTAATAGCCCATTCTCCTGATACGATCCTGTAGTTTAGGACCGGGTTGATGCGTTTCGCATACGCCGTCGTGAGCTTCATGGATAATCCGTTGCGCTTCATCACCGGAGAGACATCGTAATAGCAGTCCGTCATAAGTCCGACGATATAGACATTGTGAAGACGTATCAAAATAGAAGCATAATGATCGTCTTTTGATGGATACTGCTTCTTTAGGATCCTCCGGTAAGATTCCGTATGCTACAAAATCTATAAAGGGACTTCTCCAGTCTCTCTTGGGAAGATCTGTGTTCACAGCGTAGCTGCGTTCTATGTGAAAGTTGTTTTTCACACAGAATAAATCTCTGTTAAGAAGGATCACCGAATTCTGCCTTCTTATAGGAATAGCTAAATCTGTAGCTAGACTGGCCAGGGCATCTGCTTCCAGATTCTGAGATCGAGGCACATGCTCTAGGAAGAACCCTTTGAAAGTCATTGCTATCTCGATCGTTGCTTGGTGGTAAGGAATGAGGTCTGGATTATGGACTTCATATATTCCTCTGACTTGATTGACGATCAGTAGAGAATCACCAAATGCTTCCAGATATTCGACGTCCAATTCTTTAGCGACTTGGAGCCCGATTAGTAGGGCATTATACTTTGCCACGTTATTAGAACATGGTTCACTAAGAGAATATGCTCGATAGATGACGAGTTTTTCAGGAGTAACCAGGATAATTCCTACTCCTGAAACCACGTTTCCTCTGGGACCAGTCCTGGAGGCACCATCGAAGAATAGTTGCCACGTAACACTTTTCATTGCTGAATTACATTCTGCAACCTCGTCGGGAATGTCCTCGTATAATCTGGAGGTCTCCGAAATCGGATGAGCAGCTAGGAAATCAGCCAATGCTTGGCCTTTGATGGACTTCTGAGGGACGTACACCATATCATACGGTATTAATAACATCGCCCAAGTCGCAAGTCGGGAATTAAGAACGCTTGGCTTGTTCATTAATACCCGAAGAGGATTGATCCTGGAGATGATATGAATAGTCTGGCCTATGACATAGTGTCGTATTTTCTGAATAGCGAATATTAGGGCCAAATATTCTTTTTCTACTGGATTGTACCGGTGTTCAGCTCCGACCATCATCCTGCTTAAATAGTAGATAGCCTGTTCATGACCCTCATCGTTCTTCTGTGCGAGGAGAGCTCCCAGAGAATGATCCATTGCTCGAACATACAGCAAGAATGGTCTTCCTATGACGGAAGGCACCATAACTTTAGGATTAGTGAGGTAGCGTTTGATATCATTAAATGCTTGCTGACAGGCTTCGTCCCATACAAAGGATACACCTTTCTTCATGAGGCGAGAAAAAGGCTGATATCTCCCCCAGAGGTTGGATATGAATCTCCGGATATAAGCCAGACGACCTTGAAATCCCCTGAGTTCTCTCAGATTGTGGGGTGGTCGCATTTCTAAGATGGCCTTGACTTTATCGAGGTCCACTTGAATGCCTTTGGCGGTTATAACAAATCCCAGGAATTTGCCACTGGATACACCCAGAAAGGACTTTGCAGGATTCATTTTAAGTTGATGTTGGCGCATCAACTCGAACACTGTCTTCAGGTCTTGGATGTGATTATCCTTGCGGTGACTTTTGACAGCTATATCGTTTACGTAATATTCTACTATTTTGCGTAAATGCTCGTAGAATATGTTACTCATAGCTCGTTGGTACGTAGCTCCGACATTTTTCAGTCCGAAGGGCATAACCGTATAGCAATATACCCCAATGGTGTCCGGAAGGCAGTATGCTTATCGTCTTCAGGATGCATCTTAATTTGATTGTATCTTAAAAATCCGTCCATGAAAGACATGCGTTCAAAACTACATGTATTATCGATCATGACGTCTGTAATGGGAAGAGAAAACTCATCCTTGGGGCAGGCTGCGTTCAGATCTTGGTAATCGATGCAGACACGTACTTTCCCACTTTTCTTTATGACTGGGACAATATTGGCGACCTAGTCGGGATGTTGTTCTTCCCGGATGAAGCCGCAAGTTATTAACTTCTTGATTTCATCTTCAACTCATGTCCGGACGAAACCGGCGTTGATGTTGCTTCACATGCTTTGAATTGGGCAATATATTGAGCTTATGAGTAGCCACTTTTGGATCAAGACCTGGCATATCCTTGTAACTCCACGCAAAGACGTCGATATATTCTTTTATCAGCTGGATTATTTCTTCCTTTTCTTCTTCGGAAAGATTGTTACTGATAAATATCGGCTTTGGTAAAAGTTCATCCCCAACGTCGATCTCGATAATTTTATCTTCAGTGGGAGGTTCTCTCTGCTCGAACCGGAGTTCCCATTGTGTATCCATTTGCTGAGCCCAAGAGTCATTCTTAAACGGTTCAGATTCTTGTTCGTCTACTTCGAGGGAATCTGTCAATACCATATTTACTGATAATGCTCGTTCGAGATCATCAGATGAGCCGGAGGACGACAAGCCATGTTGAGAAGAGGAAGAGATATCCTCATTTGACTCAGAAGTTGTAAGGGAGGTGGTATACCCTAACCCAAAACGAGTTCGTTGACAGTAGGGATCACCATGTAACGGCGTTCGCCTGCCTTTCCCGTAGTTGAGGACTGGTTCCAACTTCAAGTCATAACCCATACTTTGCATAATCTTCAAAGATTGTGGACTATATCTGTGAACCTGCATTTTACCACCATCATCATTAGGAGAATCTTCTGGTATAGTCGGTTCATTGCGCATGCGACCGAAGACTATTGGACGCTGACTGCTGCGAGTAGGCGGGACAATAAAGATAGATTCCTCATGTGGCCGATATATCTTGATGACATTAGATGGTGACGCTACTTCCTACATATACGGATGATAGGAATCTATAGCTTTCAATAATCTTTGTGCTATAGGTTATATATCATTATGGGGAGAGGATTCCTGATCAAAAATTTGAGCGTCAATGTACTGGAAAAGAGGATCTTTATTATCATCAGAAACCACGTTCCTGGTTGTATTTACATCAATTGGCTGCTTGTTGCGCCGAAGGTTGATGACCAAGGGTGGAGGCTTCTGGTTCAAAGTGATCACTAGACGATCACCTCTGTTTCCTGACTTGGTTTTGTTCAGGTGGATAGTCAGGGGTTCCATGACTTTCGGACGAGTAGTTCGCCCTTTCACTTTGATTGACAGAGGTTGCTCGACAGAGGGTTCTTCTGGCTCCCGGTGGGATTCCTCCTCTGTCTTGCCTGACACCTCCTCCATGTAGTCTTGGGTGTACAACATGGCATCGGAGTAGTAGGATTCTACTTCTTTAAACGGGTTAAGGTCAGCAAACTCCGTTTGTACTGTTCCTTGGGCATCTACATATTTAAAGCATTGATGTAGAGTCGAAGGAACGATATTGTGGTCGTAGATCCATGGTCTGCCCAGCAGAATATTGTAGGATACCTCTGAATCAATGACATATCACGTAGACACTGATCTGAGGTCGCCAATCTGGATCCTTAGACGAATCTTCCCCAATGGCTTACTTTTCCTGGCGTTGAAACCCACGATTGTAGTGGTAGTGTAAGCCAATTTGTTGGTAGGAATCCTCAGCGGTCTGAGCAGACTATGAGAAATGATACTGATCGACGATCCCGGATCTATGTGAATCCGGTCAACCTCCATAAAACTGACATATCCGGTGTAATAGAGGGGTCTGTCATGCTTATTGTGTTTCAACAGCATGTCATCTTGAGTGAAAGTGATATTCGGGTCCACCTCCATCACACTATGGCATTGAGGACATGCCACTGGTTATTCATCAGGGAACTTGAGCTGGGTCAAGTATGCATCCGCCTGCATTAATGCTTCACTCAAGGCTTGACGAGTGTCTTTAGAGAGCCTGAGTAGTTCAAAAATGGATAATCTGGCTGGTGTATTAGCCAACTGGGCCAGGATGTCGAAGTTATATGGCTTCTCCAAACCTTTGTTTTGAATGTTCTTCAAAGGTTTATCAAAGCGCACCTCTTTTTGCTTGCTCTTGTCCGCCGAAGTTGGTCTTGAAGGACCGGTCTCTGGTATGGCAGGTTCCAGTTCTGAAGGCTTGGCAGCTAAAGCGTCTGCCGATACTTCTTCCTGACTTCCTCCATAGTCCTTGAGGTAGGCTTTCCCTGAACGGGTTCCAGTAGCCAAAATCTCTTATTCTGATGTCGAAGATACCGCAACCATATGACATGGTTTACACTTCGAGTTCTTTTTAGACTTAGCCTTGGCAGGTTGAGTCTTTTCCTCGATCTCTGACACCAGATCTGGATGAACCCACATAATCTCGCCGTGCTGGGTAGTCAGGGGTACCAGGTCATGATTTTGACTCCTGGCTGGAGGAAGATTAACGATGTTCATCGTTGTCCGGGACATAGGTACAACACCATCCGGAACTTCTTGAGGAGGCAGATTGCCAAATTGAAGAGAGATTATGTTGGCTGTGACCGTCTTCTTGCTGTTGCGCAGAGTGATGGCCTTAGCATCGATCAACTCCTGGATTTTTCTCTTTAGCACATAGCATGACTTTGTGGGATGATGTATGTAACTATAAAAAATGTAGTACTTGGGGTTATTGGTACTGCTGACTTCGTTAGGCCATTTTACCTCAGGGAGGGTAATCTTGCCGCTTTTGACGAGACACTCGAATATGCTCGGAATATCGTCGTCGTCAAAAGAGTATACTTCAATGGGTCTGAAAGTCCCAGGTTTTGTCTGTATGGTTGCCACAGTCTTTTGCCTGGACGTATTGATCGTCAGAGCTTCTTTTCCTTTGGAACCACGAGGATGGTCGTTGTTGGAGGATGACTTCTTGCCTCTATTAGAGGTAGATATCATAATTCCATTATCACGCGCCTTCCGACTGTTGTCTTCAGCGGCTACCACTGAGATGATGAACGAGGGCCAATCATGGAACTGATATGGTCTTGTGAATACCGAGATCACTGGAAGAAGATTCTTCCTGCAAATGTCCACCAACGCTGAGTCTGGAACTCCCGGAGGCATTTGCAAAGTGGCTTGACGAAAATGTTTGATGAAAGTGCGAACGTTCTCTTTTTTCTTCTGCTTTACTTCGATGAGAGAGGACATAGACATGTCCTTCCCTCCTTCATAGAATCGCACGAAGAACAAAGTCTTGAAATCTTCAAAGAAAGTAATACAGTTGTCCGCAAGACTACGGTACCACTGATAAGCCACTCCCGAGAGATAGCCTTTGAACACTCGAGTGAGAAGAGCGTCATTCCCTTGCAACAACATCGTCATCATACTGAAGTAGTTCATGTATTGGCTCAGTAATATCTTTCCCTCAAACAAAGCCATAGTCTGTGGTTTGTATTTAGGAGGAAAAGGGTCTTCATCCCAGATAGCTGGGTAAGGCTGGTTGATTCCCAATTTCTTTAGCAGATCTTTATGTTTTAAGGCATCAAATTGGGCCTTTAATTCCCGCACTGCCTGCATAGGATCTTCAGCCGGTAGAGGAACCGCGGAGTGGTGAGAGATCGGTTGTATTGTGACACCAATAAAAGGCAATACATTCTCCGATTTAGGAAGTGGAGGGGCTGCTGACTCCTGATCTAGAGTAGGCTCCTGATTTGCGTTGGATGGTGGTAAGTCTACCCCCACACATATCTGAGTCGGAGGGACCGATGCTTGAGCTATAGCAGCTGTGTGTTGAGTCAGCATCATCTGGTGCATATTCTTTATCATGGACTGTATCTCTTTCAGAGATGTCTCCAGCACAGTGATGCGTTACTCAGTACTTCCTGATGAGGAAGCCTTTTCGTGTTCATCTTCAATGGCATAGACCCCCATTTCTCTGGATGTCATTGAAGGGCTAGTATAGGTCTCTGTAGAGAATGACTCTATACTTTCAGCATCTAATTCGGGAAACTGGCGACCCCCAGTGTCGGAATCAGAAGAATACGAAGCCGGTTGTTGTAACCTTGAACGGGTGTTTCAGAATACCCCAGCTTCGATGCTCTCAAGGAGTTTGTTGAATCTCCTTATGCTTGGAGTTCTAGAAGGATGACGTCTTGAATTTGACCTTCCTCTATGAACGTGTGAAGCCTTGTTCACTAATGCATGTGCAGGCTCTTCTTCCTGGAAAGAAAGAGAGTAGTTCAACCGGTCAAAAATTGATCGTTTTGCTTCAGAACAGCAATAATTAACTACATCCTATGACTATTACAATAGTGCTCCCTAGGAGGCATAATAGACATGTTGGAAGATCCCCTATCCTTGCGCTTCTGGATCAGATATTCACGCAAGTCAGGGGGATTTATAGAAGAAGAAGAAGAAGAAGGCTTATTCCTTTTGTTTACATCAGTTGGCATGCGGATATTGGGAACCATAACTTTTCCCCTGCCACCCGTATACAACAGGTTAGCCATCTGAGTAGCAGACGATCCCCGAGGAGTGTGTCTCTCCGCAAACCAGGTTTTCTTTACGCTGAGGGGCTTAACCTGGCGTAATTTAGAGCTCTGCTCAGGCTGGCGTAAAACGAGGAGGTCCTCAATCGCCATCCGCTTCTCGCGTAATCTGGATAGCGTACAAATTCTTCTCTTGCTGGCGTAAAGGCCGAGAAGTTGAGAATTCTGCCACTTATTTTCCCTTACGTAGATTGCAGGGACAATCTGCTTTTTCGTGGAGGGCAGATGCATTTTTAAGTGCAGAGCGCGTTTGGAATTTCTGATTTGGCGCTGAGGTATTATCAGAAATTTTGTCTGCCACGTCACATACGGGAGACAGAGTTTTATGCGTAGAGCGCGGAATAGACTTCTGGATTAGCACTGAGGCATCACCAGAAGCTTTGTCTGCCATGTCACAGACGAGAGACATAGTTTTACGCGTAGGGTGCGGAGTAGACTTCTGGACTAGCACTGAGGCCTCACTAGAAGTTTTGTATGCCACGTCACAGACGAAAGACAGAGTTTTATGCGTGGGGCACAGAGGTTGCGAAGATACAACCTTGTTGGTCGGAGAAACCAGAGAGTCGATAGGAATGGTAGGGGATGTCCGGGGCATCCAAACCTTACGCAGTTTCCTGTTGTCTTGGACAGAGAGAGAGTGAGAGCTACCCCCTGCTCGAAGCATATTTTCGTAGGCAGATTGGTCGAACTGGACGACCAAGGTCTTCTTTATTGATCCAACTGATACTGCATCGTGTTGAGCAATTGCTTTCTCGTCAGATGAGAAAGAGGTCCCCAGCAGAGTCGCCATCTTATGTTTGATAATAAACGGAAGAAATAAAACTTGGTTTATACGAAACCCTTTCTTAGGTTTACAAACAAGAAGTACTATTAATCCTATACGAGGATATTAAGTACAAAATTTAATCTGGGTAAATATTGCTATAGGAGTCTAATCTGCGATCGATCACTTTGTCCCTTGGACAACACGATGATGAAGAAGTGCTATAGAAGAAGGAGATGCTTCAAAGATTGCAAAGGGGAGTGGATGCTTGATGCCAAAATCGTCGATCACTGCTCTCTGTCTGTGCTCTGGATTCTTCTCTCTTAAAAAACAATCTCCGACCTTGGATTTGCGACCCTGGACCTCTTTCAATAGAGGTCTCTATTTATAGGGTTTTAGTGACAGTAACCGTCCAGTCGGCGTAGAAGCCGGATAGTGGAGACTATGGCACTTTTTACGCGGCGGTTATAATAACTACCACCCACGTATAAATGATCTTCTGAATCTGCATGTGACGCGTGTCCCATGATGAGATAATACGTATAATTGCTGCGAAGATCACGGCATGCAAGCCATGTAGGTAACTGCCCCTTGCGTAGAAAAGGTTGGCGTAGAAGCCAATAACTATCACCATGGCGTAGAAACCAAATAGTTGTCAAGTTGGCATAGAAGCCAAGTGGTTATCGAGTAGGCTTAGAAGCCAAGTGGTTATCGAGTAGGCTTAGAAGCCAAATAGGCGTAGAAGCCTTGTTGCTGTATGGATAGATAACTAGCGTAAAAGATAGCCGGTCCTCCTTCCTTGACTGAGGTCTTGAGCGTTTTCTGGATAAAATAGCCTGAGTTGGCATATTCCGAGGAGATAGCAACGGCGTACTCCTTATAGCTGAAAAATAGCCAGGTGGCGTATTTCAAGGAGATAGCGTACATCGTGCTCCTATAGCTAAAAATAGCCTGTTGGCGTAATATGCAGAGGTGGTGACGTGGACGTATTAGCCGTAATTATGGCTCGCCCAGTCTTTGAAAATAGAACCAAATCTCATGCATTAAATGTAGAGATCTGCCCCCATTCTGAGCATTAAATGCAGAGACGTGCCTCGAGCTCTGTACGAAGAGAAGCTTTTGACGTGGCAGTTTGTTTTATCTTCTGCTGAGCGTAAAAGCTCACATCTACTTGTATAAAACTAGGCAGCGTATTCCCTTGTATGCGTAAAAGTACTTTGTATCAGGGAAATGTCACTAAACGACGGTTTGGGTCTCTGTGCCGCACCATCATTATAGTCGTCGTCTGGATAGTTGTGCAGTACTCGTTGTCGGGAGTCAGGTTCACTGCATGATCTGATAGGTTCATTCGAGGAATACGAAGCGTTCCCCGTACAACTTCCCATCGCATTAAAAATGAGCAGGTTTTACGCCAAAGTGGCGATGTAACAACCTTTTTACGCCGAAACAGCCTGGAAATACTGCATTACGCGGATTTTCCTGGTGCTTATATTTTATGATGTACTAGCGATGAAACCCTGTTGTACGCCGATGGCTATGAAGTCATATTTTACGCCGCCCAGCACTGAAATACTGCGTATAACTCTACAGCGTATTTTTCATGCTTCTACATGGGTTTTTAATTTTAGAATTTTTATTAGGTTTTGTATTTTTAGGGTTAGGTTTTGTATTATTAGGTTTAGGGTAAATTTATTCTAAGAAATGAATATAAAACCATTAACTTATCAAAATAATAAATAATTATAAATTATTTTGTCGTTCGGTTATCTACGAGCTTCCCGTCCTTCTTTTGTTTGTGTGTACGCTCGAAGATCTTGGGAAGTCGATGGTGTTCGGATCTCCGCCTTTCCTGACGGCCTCCTCGTATTGTAATAATTAACTAGTTAATAACAAAAAAATATGAATATTAAAAAAAGTACACAAAAAATATACTTACCATCCATCTAAAATGCTCAACAGTCGAGAACGATGCACCAGTGTGAAGACCAACCTTAGCACGAGCCACCTTCGACTTCTCGGACTTTAACTTATACTCTTCCGGGGCCATCATCTTTTTCATCTCCTCCCAAAATTTCTAGTTCAGCCACTCCTTGCGTCGATCACAAGAAAGTTTAGCCAGCGCCTTCTGGTCATTGATCATGTCCCTAATCCTTTTGTTGGCAATGGTCTTGTAGCACTTCATGATCTCAGCATATCTATGATCCGGCTACCAGTATGCCTTTTACAAATATAAAAATAGAAAATTTAAAATTAGAGACTATATAAATAATGATGTAATAAGAAATAATTTTATAAATAATTTTATCAAACATACCCCCAATATACCAAGACAAATATACTTCTTTGGCGGCGGTATAGAGATGAAGTTGAGATAGGGGCCAAGAAAGTGGTCCCGTATGATATCTCCTAACTCCTTGCAAGCTTTCAGAGGAAAAAACCTAAAACAAGTAGACAAATTACAATTAGAATCAAATAAATATTGCATTAACACTAAAATAAATTTTACTTACGTCACTTCATTAATCCATAGCTCAGAACATGTCACGCTCGCTCCCCCTTTTAGGATACGAGTACATGGGCAAGTCCATTCTACACCATAACATCGATGGTAATACACTGTCTATGATAAATAATGGTCCATAACAAGCAATAAGATACACACCAGACAAAGAAATAAACTTAATAGTCTTATTTATTTATTTAAAAAAATAATCCACTACAACTCAAGATGTACTCGGGAACAAACCGGGTAGAATCAAATAAATAAAACTAGAAACTAAAATCTACTAAACCTATTAGCTAGGAATAATACGAAAATCATAAGAAAGAAAATATGCTACTCCGCATCCAAGAATGAATTTGGTACATCGGTGACCTCTGTATCACCAACGTACTCACCGTAGATCTCCAGACAAATATTGTCCAGTAAAATTGTTAACATATTCAGTCAGGATTAGAGCAAGTTGAAGTCTAAGCCAACATGAGACAAAATATAATATAAAGCAGTAAAACTCTAAACATGAGAACCATATGATCCGTAGTAAGATAGACAGTACGAGCGAGTAAATCATGTGATAGGAGAAATACTAATAGCAGTAGTAACTAAAAAGAGGAATTGATAGAAATGAAGATAACATAGTATGTGTCCTCATGTGTCTTTGGAAGCACAATATTCAATTCGTAGATATACTTATGAGTTCTTAAGAAGGTCACCTGATCATGTTTGCATGTCACACGAATTTATAATAATATATAATATCTCATCAAGTTCATAAGCATGTCTCATGAAGGAGGACCACGTGCCAAATAACTGTACTTCCCCCGACTTTCACATCTCACGATAACATAATCATGCTAACACTATAAAACAAGTCATAATGATAATATGAAAAAATAAGTAAACAAGAGTATAAATAGGTCACTCAGTTCTCATGTGTGCAACAGTCAAGACATGAAAGGTAACATATATAGATGAAATACAACAATATAAGGTAATTGCACATGAAAGCATTAAACAAGTACTTGACTGACTTTTCGGACATGTTGATATCACAAGTTGAAAGCAATGTAAACTCTGGCCTATAAGCTATCCTATCACACCATCATCCCATGAACCCTATCGCATGAATTAACACAAGTTAGACTTAAACCCATAAAAAGTGTCTAACTAGGTTTTTCCTAATTAATCTATTTTAATTCTAGATAAAATAATCTAAAATCCTTTTTTAATCCTATTATATTCTAATTTTTATGTTTAAGCTAAATTTTGGGCAAAAAGAAATCAAGTTTACGAATTCAAGATTCATGGCACGCAAATCGAGGTATTCCGTTGACCAAAAAGTCAACTGACACAAAACCAAGATTTGACTGTGGAATCATGTAGAATTTAGCGTCACAAGAAATCTAGAATTGATGATTTCATCGAATCTTGATTCAGTAAAAAGATATCGTCGATATGGTTTATAGATTACAATTTTGTTGGTTTTCTAGTTACACATATGTTCAACGAATTAAACAGAAAAGTAAAATAACCTATTAAATTTTAAAAAAATATAAATGTCATAGATCTCTGTGTCAGATTTCTAAAACTTCAAACAGTTCATGAAAACGAGTTCACCCAAAATCTCGAAAATAATAAAATGCATCGATTTTTGGACTACTGGCAATCAACAAAATATCTATAAATCTTAGTACAGAATTTTCTGAAAAAAATTTGATATTCAAAATTTATACCTCGATACGGTTATAACAAAAGAAACCAGACATGTTTATAGTCCGGGGCTAGGAGATATGGCTTTGCGAAGTTGAAGAATCCAAAAACTCCTCTCTACTACAACCCTCTCTTTCTCCCTCCTAAATTCTGATATTAAAACTGCAATTTATATACTATGTATATATGGTCAGAGGGGGGAAGCCATTGCTCGGATCTGCTACATGGTGACCATCCGGGCAATTCCAGCTCTTATTAGACGGTGAGGGATGATTCAGCTCAGTTGAGACCGAGCTCGGCTCGGGTTAGAGTCTGAGCTCGGCTCAGCATCTGAATCCGACCCAGATTCTCATTGCACCCATGTGACTAGGTTAGTGACAGGTGCGACCATAGTTTGGGTGTTAGTGGCTGACTAGTGGGCCCAGAAGCTGAGACTGGGCAAGCTGACTCTGCAGTTGACTGTATAATCCAGTTTTTAATTACAGAAATTGATTAATAATTTATTTTAGCTCTAAATGAATCCAAATAAATCTAAAAATTTCTCAAAAATCCTAAAAATATTCTAGAAATAATTAGATATTCTAAGCCTAAATAAATGTTTGGCAGCAAAATATGGATGTATGGTCACACAATAATTTTTGAAAGCCCTAAAAAATTATATTTCTTAGATTTTTAATTATTCAAAAATTCTAGAAAATCTCCAAAAAATATAAAATATTATAATTAGGTATTTGTGACTACTTGGGGCCCCTAATGACCATATATTGCTTAATATTATCATATTTCACTTATAAGCTTAAGTGTGACATCGTTTGATCCCGAAATTGAATTCCCCCTTTTAATAAATTTAGCACGTCCTAGACTTCATAAAATAAAAAAATTTACATGATTTTTAAATTAAATTTAGTAAAATGGATGCTACAAACTACCTCCCTTAAAATATTTTGTCCTAAAAAATCAAATAACACAAGTAAACTTATACAATAATATATGCAATCAATTCCTATATAGCAATTGCTTTCTAGTTGATGATTGGAACAATGATGGTTTGGGAAAGAAAAAGGAGGTAAACTAATAGATATTTAAACTAACTATGGTCCAATGTCAACAAAGTAATCATGCATAATTATTAGGTAACCACTGCTAACTAAAGGGAACGAAGGGACTTGGTTAGAATGGCAGATGCACATATACCGAAGAAATCACGAACGAAATCAAGCAAGATGCACATAAGAAATCCTATGACTAGAGAAGATTTTAGATTGATAGGGTGAGAATCCTAACTGTGGATGATGTATCTAAGTTCAACTTTAATTCTTGAATCTTATCTTATTCGCAGGCTCACAGCTAGTACTACTAAGTTGAAGTACTAACCATGACATCGCATTAGATACGAAGATTTGACCTGCATGTGCTACTAAAAAAACTTGTCATGTTCCGCTCTTAATTATGGGATAAGTGTACGTGGCCAAGTCCAGCCTACGCCGCAGCATCGACGGTAGTACGTTGTTTATAATAAACAATGGTCCATAACAAGCAACAAGATACACACCTCATCCACTAATAAGTCATGATAAAAAAAAATTTAATAGTCTCAATAATTTATTTAAAAAAATAATCCACTACAACTTAAGATGTACTCGGGAACAAACCCGATAGAATAAAATAAATGCAACTAGAAACTAAAGTCTACTAAACCTACTAGCTAGGAATAATACGAAAAGCATAAGAAAGAAAATATGCTACTTTGCATCTAATGATGAATTTGGTACATCGGTGACCTCTGTATCGCCAACGTACTCACCATAGATCTCCGGACAAATATCGTCGTCTAAAATTGTTTACATATCCAATCAGTATTGGTGCAAATTCAAGTCTAAGCCAACATGAGACAAATACAAGTAAAACTCTAGACATGAGAACCATATGATCAGTAATAACATAGACAGTACGAGCAAGAAAATTATGTGATAGGAGAAATACTAATAGCAGTAGTAACTAGCAAGAGGAACTAATATAACTCAAGATAAAATAGTGTGTGTACTTATGTGTCTTTGGAAGCATAATATTCAACACATGGATATACTTATGAGTGCTTAAGAAAGTCACCTGTTCACGTTTGTGTAGAAGCATAAAAAGTCCGCCTCAGATAGATGGCGCAGTTTTCTAAAAATAAATCCAACAATAGAAGAATATCGCACTTTCTACTTGTTCTAGAAGAAAGATGCGCATTTCCCTACTTTGGCGTACTGTCTACAAATTTCAGAGGATGGCGCACTATTTAGAGAGTAGAAAAGTGGCGCACTTTCTTAATGTTACAAAGGATGGTGCACAAATGATCTACTCTCCCTCAATATTTAATGCAGTAGTCTGACAGCTGACAAAGGCAGAAATCGAAGAGTCAGAGGTCATCATTACAGTGAAGATACGGCACGCAGACCCAGGTTGTCGTTTAGCGACCCAGCCGCAGTGTTATTCTCTACAAAAGTGTGTTGTAGTGCCATTCTCTTCAAAAGTGTGCTGTAGTGCCACTCATTCAAAAGTGCCACAGTACCATTCTCTTTAAAAGTGTGCCGCAGTGCCACTCCTTTAAAAGTGCGCTACAGTATCATTCTCCTTAAAAGTGCGCCACAGTGCCATTCTCCTCAAAAGTGCATTGTAATGCCATTCTCCTCAGAAGTGCACCGTAGTGCCATCTCATTAAAAGTACGCTATAATACCACTCCTTCAAAAGTGTGCCACAATGCCATCTCTTCAAAAGTGTGCCGCAGTGCCACTACTTCAAAAGTCCACCGCGGTGCCATCTCTTCAAAACTGTGTAGCAGTGCCACTCCTTTAATAGTGCACCGTAGTGCCTCTCCTTCAAAAATACGCTAGTCTCTAGACGACTTCTAAAGTGCACATACTATCCTAACCAACAGTAAGCAGTTATGAATGCGTGTCATACATACCATACTTCTTGTGAAAGGTGTAGAAATAACTATCCCCTACGACCTATGCTTTACTCGTATAGGAAGCTACCTGTCAAGCAGGCAGCAAGTTGTGCACCGACACATGCAAAACGTGGGATGTAAACCCACCAAATGTGCTCGTACAATGGTAAAACAGTGTTAAATATCCAAAGTGCGTGCATATTCTCATAACCGCTCCTAAACTCTATAAATACTGGTTCTTTGCAACCATGAAGACACATGACGGAGAAACAAAGAAAGGGGTTAGAATCTTCAAGTCTTTGAAATTTAAGAGCAGAGTGAGAGAAACAAAAGCTTCTCGTGTCATTGTGCCATAGCTTTCTTATTGTTCAACTCTCCAAGTTATTAGCAGCAATCTTTAAGTCTTTGAAATTCAGGAGCAGAGTGAGAGAAACAGAAGCTTCTCGTGCCATAGTGCCAGATCTTTCTTATTGTCTAACTTTCCAAGTTGTTCACAGCAATCTTTAAGTCTTTGAAATTCACGAGCAGAGTTAGAGAAACAAAAGCTTCTCGTGCCATTATGTCAGAGCTTTGTTGTTGTTCAACTCTCCAAGTTATTCGTAGCATTCCCTATGCTTCTCTGTCGTCATGTGCATTTCTTTAGTCGAGTGGTCCAAGGAGTAAGTGATCATTTGCGGATTAGATATCTATAGCTATACTTTTCCAGAATTAAATTGTACTTAGATTCATGTTTATGATCTTTTATTATATTTTTTAACAGTTTATAACACAAAAGTTTTGTATAAAATTTTCCTCGCAAACAAAGATGGTGACACTGCTGGGGACTTCCTTTTCCTCTGATGAGAAGGCAATAGCTCAACTCGATACTGCTTCTGTCGGCTCAATGCACAAGTCCTTGGTCGTGAAGTTCGACCAACTGGCATATAAAGAAATGCTCCTTTCTGGGGGTAGTATTCACCCCCCATCCGCACTCAAGTCAAAGAAAACTTGCAAAGTGTGGATGCCCAAACCTCGTCATGCATATCCCAAAGTTGCTACCAACAAAGGAAAGAGCATCCTGATCGACGAGAGTTCTTCTGTCAATTATGTTCAGATCAATGACTTGGTGGATAATTCTCTTGCGTTAAACAAGGGATACAATTTGTGCAACTCACGTAATCTCAAGCAGAGGGTAATCTTCACCCAAGTTTCTGAATCACTTGTATTAAACAAGGAATACAATTCGTGCAACTCTTACAATTTTGAGCAAAGGGTGATCCACACCTAAGCTCCTTAACCCGCGCATATTCGTCGTAATATGCGAGACAAGCAAGGCTTGGACACCACTGTCCAAACCAACCAGCGCACAAATGAAGTGTTGGTCGGGAAGAATCATTATCCTAACATATTGATTATACACACAATGGAGAGAAAATTATGCGCCACTCATGCGCCAGGTCAAGACCTCCGTATATGTCACGCCCCAGTCCCAAAATACCGAGGGACCAGACGCGCGGCAATGGCCAGCAGCACACACCGATGGACAAACCTAATTTATTGGATCCATCGGGACATGCTTAAGCTATAATATAAGAATAAGTAGGTCCAATGATACGAGTCACAGTCTATGCTAATCTCATCCACAACAGATAATCACAGATCAATGCCAGAATAATGCAAATAGGAATAACTAACAAATCTCAATAAAAGTGTCTCGGAGAACAATCTGAGAACAAGTCTGATACATAAATGATATAGACTGGAAAATAAAGGAACTGGAAATAGAAATAAATGAGTAATCTCACGCCAATACTCAAGAGAAGTCCTCTGGTATGATCTAGTCCTCTGATCCTGGTTCTGCTCCAGTAACTGCTCATGTTCCTGCTTCTGCTCCTGATAATGCTCCTGTACAGTATAACTCTGTCACGACCTGCACCCGGGGTAAGGATACTAGTCGGAAACAATGCCCAGCCTACGTCGCAGAATCGGCGGTAGAACGCTGTCTAGAAAGTCTATCTAATATAATGAACCACCAAAATATAGTGTACTCAATCACAGAACTAAGATAGAATGAACACGGATCAGATAAGAATAGAATAGTCATCAACTCATGAGTTTAAAATAATACATCAATGAGTCTGAAGAGTAACAAAAATAAGCTGGAGACAAATCCAGTACAAAAGAATACTATCATACTATAAGCTACACTCCAGGGTCAACTGTCTCAGTTGGGATAAGTCCCTCTTGAGCCAGGGTCTCCGAATCTAAACCCACAACATCCTGGGGTCCATAATACGTAGGGTACTCCTCAGTGTCATCTGGAAAAATATATCCAGTCAGGAAAGGAGCAGAGTACATCTATAACAGCCGTTCTAATCCATGATAAAAACTATGTAACAGTAAATAGCTGTGGATAAATAAGATGCACGAAATAGATACAAGAGATATATAGACAATAAGGAAATACTGGAAAGAAATACAATAATGAACAATATGCCAATGAAACAATAATACTAATGACTAAGTGTGTGAGTACTAGCTTAACATGTGATCGGCTTGGGCAAGATACAATGCGGCCTGGCTAATCATACGTGCGGTGCATGATCAACACTATTCGCTTACCAATACTTTATTCAATAGGGATTTGATCACATATCTATACTAATACTCTCCACCTCCAACTGGTATAATAGATCCAACCACGGTATGTTATGGCACTAGATTCCCCAAGAAGATAGCTAGTCTCCCCGAGAATCGGTGTCTGTACATGTACAAGATAACCAATGAAACAATACTTGCACCATATAAACCATATACCAAGAAATAATATCTCATGAAGAGATTCGGATATACCAATCCGTGTAACCATAGTGTCGAGAGAAACATGTAAATCTATACTAGATACAACGAACATAGAGGATATCATAAATGAGAAACTATCAGAGAATGTACTCGCCTGAAGTCCAAAGAACAGTCTCACAGATGTCTGACTCGGTGCCTCGAAGACCTAGATATGGAATACCACATTAAAACAAGGTCCCGGAAAGAGAACAAGTCAAACAAGTCAACTCCTAGGTCAATAAATAAATTCTAAGTCAAAAGTCAACTATGGTCAACTCTAAAGTCAACTAAAGTCAAACATGGTCAAACCAAGGTCAACCTCACAAGAAAACTATATAAAATAATATAGAAATAAAATACAACAATTTAGGAATCAAAATTAGATCCCAAAAGATACTCACACAAAGTATACTAATAATACATATTCTAATATAATATATAAACAACCAATATTTATACAAATAAAATAATATATTATTACAAATATTATACCTCACAAAACACATATATATACACATATATATATATATACAATAATAATATATAAAATATAATTTAAAAATGCCAAAGCGTCACTGAAAACAGGGAGTTAAAAATATAATTTAATTAAAACAGCTTATAGTGACAGTCTCAACTGTCACAGAAAACGTCGCAAAAGCCACTGCTGCTGCATTAGTGACAGTTAATCAACTGTCACCGAAAACTGTCGCCACTGCTGCTAAGATCCCGCCCGCAGCATTAATGACAGAACTGTCATTAATGCACAGTGGGCTACAGCGGCTGCTGCTGACCCGCCTATTTAGCGACAGTTTCACTGTCACAAACCCACTGTCACTAAAACACAGAAATATATATATATATACAATATATATATGCAATAATAATCACAATACATATATATAAATAAATAATTATATACTTATATATATATGCACATATAAACTTATAATTAAATACTAATAGTTACAACACATGCATATATTAATGTTCATATTTTACATGGCTAGAAGCACACCTAAAATATATACATTAAATACAAATAATTACATAATAATTATAAATAATATAGTTACACAATTTAAACACATAAATATATTTTATAAAACATTTATGTATAATTTATACTATTAACATAAGTACATATATAATTACATGCAAGAAAGCTACATATTATATTTGTACATCATAATATCACATACAAAAATATATAGATCTATGCTACAATAATTACTATAATAAATACACAAAATAAATATATAATATCTATATATATTTACTAATTATAATTGAAGAATTTAAACCATACATAATTAGATCTATTCAAAAATCCACACAATTGGAGAGTATCACACCGTATCCCACTAGATTTAGGATACACATGTGACACGAGTCCAACACACAACCAATTGCACCCCGAAGGATACAAACAAATCACAAATAATATTTATGAATAAATCAAAGTGTCAAAAGTAGATCTATGTGTCCGTGTCAAAATACGACATGTTCAAAGCCCCGTGTCGGAGGGAAAACCCCCAAAATGACACGTATCACCAAATAGTCGGGATACGAACCACATATACCAAATTATGGACACGACACTAGCCCCAAACACATAAGCTCATGTCCAATTGATCTATAGGATCAATTGATACACACAACAAAATGTAAATTAGGAATTCCAATAAAATTAACACAAAAAGCACCATAACTTTCTCTATGGGTCTCCTATGAACACAAAACAAAGTCCTATGGGTAGTACATATATATAGGTTGATTTTACATGATTAAATCTCAGATTTAGAAGCTATTTAAATGGAAAAATTTGAATTATACCTATTAGGAGATGGATTCCCAATGAAACCTCCAATTGAGAAGAACTTGCTTCCAAATTGTAGATCCTTGCTCCTCTTTGTAGATCCTTACTTCTTTCTTCTAGATCCTTGCTTCCTCCTTCTCTAATGGTGAATTGGAAAGAATTTGGAATGAATTTGGTAGGGAATTGGAATGGGAATGGAGGGAATTTGGGAGTGGGAAATTCTAGATCTAGATTTGGAATGAGAATGAGAGGAGAGAGAAATTTCCCCCCTCTTTTAATAGACCGGCCTTGCCCTTCTCCCAAGCAATTATAAAATGTCCAATGTACCCCTTGGGGCCTCTCATGAAGAAATAATTAAGGAAGGAAGCTTCTAGTCTAATCACTTAATTAATTTAATCCATCTCCTTAACCATGGGCTTTCTAAATGGGCCAAATCTAACTATTTAATTCATGTTGGTCCATGGGTCCAAACTACACTAGTTGGGTCCACTAAAATAAGTCTAAAATAATTAAATAACATCCAACAACAATTAAATAATACAACAAAAATTATTTACCATGCACAATATTTATTTAAATAGGAAATTACTAAAATACCCTTTTTCCTAAAATGTGGTAGTGACAAGTCTACCCTCCTTAAAATAATTTCGTCCTCGAACTTCAAAGACGAAAACTACCCCCAGAATAACACAGAATAGAACTAAAAAATCACAACTAACTAATGAACAAAACATAACAATGAACAGAACATAACTAGAGAATTAACATACCTCAAGGTACAAACAAATATGGATAACGCTCTCGCATGTCATCCTCTCTCTCCCAGGTAGACTCCCCCGGAGAGTGATGCCTCCAAACGACGCGCACCAAAGGAATAGTCTGGTTCCTCAGCACCTTCTCTCTCCGATCCAGAATCTCAACTGGCTGCTTTGGATAGCTAAGAGTAGGGCCCACCTCTATCTCCGAGTGATCCAATACATGACTAGGATCTGCCACGTATCATCTCAACTGCGACACATGAAACACGTTGTGCACTCCCTCCAATGCAGGTGGCAAGTCTAGTCTATAAGCAACTGCACCGACCCTCTCTAGAATAGTGAAAGGTCCGATGAATCACGGACTAAGCTTTTCGCCTCCACCGAAGCGAATCGTGCCTCGTGTCAGAAAAATCCTCAGAAACACCAAACCACCCACCTAGAACAAAACACCATCTTAAGAACTTAATCTATAACAAACAAGAACAAGCACAAACAAATTCTAAACTATACCTCAAACTCCAAAGGTCTCCGATGGCTATCGGCCCAATGCCGCTGTCTGTCCTGCGCCACTCGAAGTCTGTCTCTGATCAAATGAACCTTCTCCGCTACATCCACAACCATCTCTGGCCCAAGCAAAATTCTCTCTCCAACATCGTCCCAAGACAAAGGAGTACGACACCTCCAACCATATAGAGCTTCAAAAGGTGACATCTCTATACTGGCCTGGTAACTGTTGTTGTAAGCAAACTCTACCAAATGGAGATGGTCCTCCCAAGAACCCCCAAAATCTAGTACACAAGTGCGCAACATATCCTCGAGAGTCTGGATAGTCCTCTCTGACTGCCCATCTGTCTGGGGATGATATGCAGTACTGAACCTGAGCTGAGTGCCCAAACTCTCCTGCAAACTCCTCCAGAAATGAGAAGTGAAATGACTATCTCGATCTGAGACTATGCTGACGGGAACTCCATGTATCCTAACGATCTACCTCACATACATCTCTGCCAGCTTCTCCGTAGATAAACCCACTTTGAAAGGCAAAAAGTGGGCCGACTTGGTCAATCTATCAACAATGACCCAAATCACGTCTTTCCCTCCTGGAGATCGTGGAAGTCCGGACACAAAATCCATAGTAATGTGTTCCCACTTCCACTCTGGAATGGGTAATGGCTGAAGTAACCCTCCTGGCCTCTGCCTCTCGGCTTTCACCTGCTGGCACACTAAGCATCTGGATACAAACTGTGCCACTTCCCTCTTCATGCCATACCACCACACACTCTCTCGCATATCCCGATACATCTTGTTAGCACCTGGATGTATGGAATACTGAGAGCGATGCGCTTCCTGCAACACCTCCTCGCGCAACTCCCCACTAGGCACACACAATCTAACTCCATGCCTCAAGGATCCATCCTCTGCAATAGTGAAATCATCCTCCAATCCTGCTCTCACTTGAGCTCTGATACTCCTCAAGGATACATCATCATACTGTGCTGCCTTGATCCTGTCCATCAAAACTGAGTGTATCTGCAATCCCCACATCTGCATAGCACACCCAGGAACAATCACCTCAATGCCCAAGCTCTCCAAGTTCTCCAAAAGATATCGATCCTGCGTCAAGAACATAGCTACCGGATACCTGCTCAAAGCATCAGCAACTACATTGGCTTTCCCAGGATGATATTGCAAAGAGATATCAAAATCCTTCATCAATTTCAACCACCGACGCTGCCTCATGTTCAACTCCTTCTGCGTGAAAACGTACTTCAAGCTTTTGTGGTCTGTGAAGATCTCCACACGCTCTCCATACAAATAATGTTTCCACAACTTCAGGGTAAATATGACAGCTGCCAACTCCAAATCATGGGTAGGATAGTTCTTTTCATGAGGACGTAATTGCCTGGATGCATAGGCAATCACTTTTCCATGCTGCTGAAGAACACAACCTAAACCCTTCCCCGATGCATCACTATAAATAGTGAAACCTCCGGACCCTGATGGCAACGTCAAAATAGGAGCAGACGTCAACCTCTTCTTCAACTCCTCAAAAGCAACCTGGCAATCTTCTGTCCAAACAAACTCCACATCCTTCCTTGTGAGTCTGGTCATCGGCTCGGCAATCCTCGAAAAATCTTGCACAAACTTCCTGTAATAGCCTGCCAATCCCAAGAAACTCCTGATCTCTGCTACTGAACTCGGAGTCTTCCAAGATTCCACTGCTGAAATCTTCTTCGGATCCACTGAAATACCATCACCAGTCACAACATGCCCCAAGAATTCTACTTTGTACAAGAAAAACTCATATTTGGACAACTTCCCATACAGCTTCTCCTTCCTCAGCACATCCAACACAATCCTCAAATGCTCCTCATGCTCCTCCGGTGTCCTCGAGTATATGAGTATGTCGTCGTTGAACACCACCACGAACTTGTCAAGGTACTGGTGGAATACCTTGTTCATCAAGTTCATAAATACCGCCGGTGCATTAGTCAAACCAAACAGCATCACCATAAACTCGTACTGACCATACCGAGTTCTAAAAGCAGTCTTCGGTATGTCCTCCGGCTTCACCTTCACTTGATGGTAGCCTGATCTCAAATCTATCTTAGAAAATACCTTCGCACCACTCAACTGATCAAACAGATCATCAATCCGTGGCAAAGGATACTTATTCTTGATAGTGAGATTATTCAAAGCCCTGTAATCAATGCACATGTGCACCGATCCATTCTTCTTCGGTACAAACAATACCGGAGCTCCCCATGGTGAAGAACTCGATCTGATAAACCCCTTATCTTGCAATTTGTCCACCTGCTTCTTCAACTCGACCAGCTCGCTGTTGTTTACTCTATAGACATGTTACAAAATTGGTTCTGCATCTGGCACCAAGTCTATAGAAAATTCAATATCTCGATCTGGCGGCAATCCTGGCAATTCCTCAGGAAATACATCCAAAAATTCTGCTATCAACGGATGCAGCAACTCCTTGTCTTCTACCATAGCTCCACAAATAATGCCTTCTCCCTGCTCCGCAGCTCCTCTAGTAAACTCGAACTCTGGCTCTCCTGGCGAACCAAACAAAACTCTACCTCCTCTACAGTCTATGCTAGCACGGTGCCTACTCAACCAATCCATCCCAAGTACAATGTCATAGCTTGGAAGTGGCATTACAAGTAGACACGCACTCAACTCCCGGTCTCCCAGAGTAACTCTCCGATCCTTGCAAATATCATTAACCAGGATAATGCCTCCCCCGGTCATGATCTTGCAAGTCCTAAGCAAAGACTCAGCTACTAAACCATGCTTCAGAGCAAAAAAAACAGATACAAAACTATGGGAAGCACCACTATCAAACAAAGCTAAAGCTGGAATGGAATCAAGAAGAATAGAACCTATGATGACATCTCCTGTGGGTTCCTCCTCTTCGACGGTCATAGCAAACGCTCATCCCTGCCGAGCACCTCCATGTTGTTGATGCTGGACAAAACGCTGCTGCTGTGTCAGAAGCGGTCCCCTCGGCTGTGCTGCAGGTGGTCTCGTCTGTGTCCTCGGAGCTGGAGCTGCTCCTTGAACTGCACGACGAGGACACTCCCTCGATTGATGCCCTTCATTACCACAATACAAACAAACTCCTAGCCTCCTCCTGCAAACTTCCCAGATGTGGCCGGGCTTCTTACAGAAGTTGCATGGGGCCTGCTGTAACTGTCTCTGTTGCTGAGGTGCCTGGTGAAAAGGCGCTCTAGCTGGAGTCTGGTTCTGCTGTGGCTGCTGGAAAGGTCTGGACTGGAAATGAGGACGTTTGGCAGATACTGCACTGCCGTTGGCCCCCAGAAAAGAATCACGGTCTCTCTTGGTCTTCAAACCCAGATCCCGCTCAACCTTGCGTGCCTCCGCAAGTATCTCCGAGTATGTCTCATAAAAAGACGGAATGAGAATCTTCACCTCCCAGTTTAGACCCTCTCCGAAACGAATAGCTCGAACCTTCGGCTCCCTCACCAAGTACTCTGCAAATCGGCCCAACCTACCGAACTCCGCAGCGTATTCCTACACAGACATGCTTTCCTGAATGAGACTCTCAAATTGTCTCCCCAAGTCAAGCCTGTCTATCCGAGCGAAAAACTTCTTCTTGAAAAGGTCCTTGAATACCTCCCAAGATTGTCCTGCGTCAACTAGAACCGGCTCATTCCTGAACCAAGTGCGAGCAACGTCGAACAGTTGAAGTCCTATCGCCTCAACCTTCAGATCTTCAGAAAGACGGGACACCCTCATAAGACGCTCAATGTCCTCGAGCCAATCATCAGCATAGACGATGCCCTCCGTCCCTTTGAAAATCCTTGGCTCCAGTTTCTTGAAGTCCTGAATATTGCCTGGCCGAAGCTGAGCAACTTGAGGAACAACCTGCTGCTGGATCGGAACTCCTCTCTCAACTACAGCACGAGCAAGCTGATGAGCACTCTCGATGCCCTGCCGTAGAACTTCGGTCTGCCTCTGATGTGCCTCTGACTGAGCCCTCTGTGCCTCGAGCATCTCACGAAACAGTGTAAACATCTGTGACGCCTCTGCTGGCACAGGAGGTGGAGGTGGAAGCCCCTCAGATACAGCTGGCACAGTCCTCTGAGTAGGTGGTGGACCTCCGAAAGCAGCTGACACTCCAATCACCGGAGAAGTGACTGGTGCAGGCCCTCGGGATGTCGCAGACCTCTCAGAAGCTGCTCTCCCCTGCTGTGATCTAGTCTTAGGCGGCATCCTGAGACAAAGCGAAAGAAAGAATCAATATGGCACAAGATGTAAGACATCAAGGAAAGGACAGTTTAAGAGATCAAGTATCAATATCAAAGGAGAATAGTTGAATCAAAAGAATTTTCCTAGATGTGATTGAGTATCTCAGCCTATATCCTATATCCTATTGCAGGCTCGCAGTAGTACAACTAAGTTGTCGCACTACCACGATATCACATACTTGTGAAGCTAGACCTGCATGGGCCACCACCAAAAATGTGTCACGACCCGCACCCGGGGTAAGGGTACTAGTCGGAAACAACGCCCAGCCTACGCCGCAGAATCGGCGGTAGAACGCTGTCTAGAAAGTCTATCTAATATAATAAACCACCAAAATATAGTGTACTCAATCACAGAACTAAGATAGAATGAACACGGATCAGATAAGAATAGAATAGTCATCAACTCATGAGTTTAAAATAATACATCAATGAGTCTGAAGGGTAACAAAAATAAGCTGGAGACAAATCCAGTACAAAAGAATACTATCATACTACAAGCTACACTCCAGGGTCAACTGTCTCAGTTGGGATAAGTCCCTCTTGAGCCAGGGTCTCCGAATCTAAACCCACAACATCCTGGGGTCCATAATAGGTAGGGTACTCCTCAGTGTCATCTGAAAAAATATATCCAGTCAGGAAAGGAGCAGAGTACATCTCTAACAACAGTTCTAATCCATGATAAAAACTATGTAACAGTAAATAGCTGTGGATAAACAAGATGCACAAAATAGATACAAGAGATATATAGACAATAAGGAAATACTGGAAAGAAATACAATAATGAACAATATGCCAATGAAACAATAATACTAATGACTAAGTGTGTGAGTACTAGCTTAACATGTGATCGGCTTGGGCAAGATACAATGCGGCCTGGCTAATCATACGTGCGGTGCATGATCAACACTATTCGCTTACCAATACTTTATTCAATAGGGATTTGATCACATATCTATACTAATACTCCCCACCCCCAACTGGTATAATAGATCCAACCACGGTATTCTATGGCACTAGATTCCCTAAGAAGATAGCTAGTCTCCCCGAGAATCGGTGTCTGTACATGTACAAGATAACCAATAAAATAATACTTGCACCATATACACCATATACCAAGGAATAACATCTCATGACGAGATCCGGATATACCAATCCGTGTAACCATAGTGTCGAGAGAAACATGTAAATCTATACTAGATACAACGAACATAGAGGATATCATAAATGAGAAACTATCAGAGAATGTACTCGCCTGAAGTCCAAAGAACAGTCTCACAGATGTCTGACTCGGTGCCTCGAAGACCTAGATATGGAATACCACATTAAAACAAGGTCCCGGAAAGAGAACAAGTCAAACTAGTCAACTCCTAGGTCAATAAATAAATTCTAAGTCAAAAGTCAACTATAGTTAACTCTAAAGTCAACTAAAGTCAAACATGGTCAAACCAAGGTCAACCTCACAAGAAAACTATATAAAATAATATAGAAATAAAATACAACAATTTAGGAATCAAAATTAGATCCCAAAAGATACTCACACAAAGTATACTAATAATACATACTCTAATATAATATATAAACAACTAATATTTATACAAATAAAATAATATATTATTACAAATATTATACCTCACAAAACACATATATATACACATATATATATACAATAATAATATATAAAATATAATTTAAAACTGCCAAAGCGTCACTGAAAACAGGGAGTTAAAAATATAATTTAATTAAAACAGCTTATAGTGACAGTCTCAACTGTCACAGAAAACGTCGCAAAAGCCACTGTGTAATAAAACCCACTGCTGCTGCATTGGTGACAGTAAATCAACTGTCACCGAAAACTGTCGCCACTGCTGCTAAGATCTCGCCTGCAGCAGTAATGACAGAACTGGAAAAATATCCTGGGGTCCATAATAGGTAGGGTACTCCTCAGTGTCATCTGGAAAAATATATCCAGTCAGGAAAGGAGCAGAGTACATCTCTAACAGCAGTTCTAATCCATGATAAAAACTATGTAACAGTAAATAGCTGTGGATAAACAAGATGCACAAAATAGATACAAGAGATATATAGACAATCAGGAAATACTGGAAAGAAATACAATAATGAACAATATGCCAATGAAACAATAATACTAATGACTAAGTGTGTGAGTACTAGCTTAACATGTGATCGGCTTGGGCAAGATACAATGCGGCCTGGCTAATCATACGTGCGGTGCATGATCAACACTATTCGCTTACCAATACTTTATTCAATAGGGATTTGATCACATATCTATACAAATACTCCCCACCCCCAACTGGTATAATAGATCCAACCACGGTATACTATGGCACTAGATTCCCCAAGAAGATAGCTAGTCTCCCCGAGAATCGGTGTCTGTACATGTACAAGATAACCAATGAAACAATACTTGCACCATATACACCATATACCAAGGAATAACATCTCATGACGAGATCCGGATATACCAATCCGTGTAACCATAGTGTTGAGAGAAACATGTAAATCTATACTAGATACAACGAACATAGAGGATATCATAAATGAGAAACTATCAGAGAATGTACTCGCCTGAAGTCCAAAGAATAGTCTCACAGATGTCTGACTCGGTGCCTCGAAGACCTAGATATGGAATACCACATTAAAACAAGGTCCCGGAAAGAGAACAAGTCAAACTAGTCAACTCCTAGGTCAATAAATAAATTCTAAGTCAAAGTCAACTATAGTTAACTCTAAAGTCAACTAAAGTCAAACATGGTCAAACCAAGGTCAACCTCACAAGAAAACTATATAAAATAATATAGAAATAAAATACAATAATTTAGGAATCAAAATTAGATCCCAAAAGATACTCACACAAAGTATACTAATAATACATACTCTAATATAATATATAAACAACTAATATTTATACAAATAAAATAATATATTATTACAAATATTATACCTCACAAAACACATATATATACACATATATATATATACAATAATAATATATAAAATATAATTTAAAACTGCCAAAGCGTCACTGAAAACAGGGAGTTAAAAATATAATTTAATTAAAACAGCTTATAGTGACAGTCTCAACTGTCACAGAAAACGTCGCAAAAGCCACTGTGTAATAAAACCCACTGCTGCTGCATTGGTGACAGTTAATCAACTGTCACCAAAAACTGTCGCCACTGCTGCTAAGATCTCGCCCGCAGCATTAATGATAGAACTGTCATTAATGCACAGTGGGCTACAGCGGCTGCTGCTGACCCGCCTATTTAGCGACAGTTTTACTGTCATAAACCCACTGTCACTAAAACACAGAAATATATATATATATACAATATATATATGCAATAATAATCACAATACATATATATAAATAAATAATTATATACTTATATATATATGCACATATAAACTTATAATTAAATACTAATAGTTACAACACATGCACATATTAATGTTCATATTTTACATGGCTAGAAGCACATCTAAAATATATACATTAATATACAAATAATTACATAATAATTATAAATAATATAGTTACACAATTTAAACACATAAATATATTTTATAAAATATTTATGTATAATTTATACTATTAACATAAGTACATATATAATTACATGCAAGAAAGCTACATATTATATTTGTACATCATATTAGCACACACAAAAATATATAGATCTATGCTACAATAATTACTATAATAAATACACAAAATAAATATATAATATCTATATATATTTACTAATTATAATTGAAGAATTTAAACCATACATAATTAGATCTATTCAAAAATCCACACAATTGGAGAGTATCACACCGTATCCCACTAGATCTAGGATATGCATGTGACACGAGTCCAACCCACAACCAATTTTACCCCGAAGGATACAAACAAATCACAAATAATATTTATGAATAAATCAAAGTGTCAAAAGTAGATCTATGTGTCCGTGTCAAAATACGACATGTTCAAAGCCCCGTGTCGGAGGGAAAACCCCCAAAATGACACGTATCACCAAATAGTTGGGATACGAACCACATGTACCAAATTATGGACACGACACTAGCCCCAAACACATAAGCTCATGTTCAATTGATCTATAGGATCAATTGATACACACAACAAAATGTAAATTCGGAATTCCAATAAAATTAACACAAAAAGCACCATAACTTTCTCCATGGGTCTCCTATGAACACAAAACAAAGTCTTATGGGTAGTACATATATATAGGTTGATTTTACATGATTAAATCTCAGATTTAGAAGCTATTTAAATAGGAAAAATCTGAATTATACCTATTGGGAGATGGATTCCCAATGAAACCTCCAATTGAGAAGAACTTGCTTCCAAATTATAGATCCTTGCTCCTCTTTGTAGATCCTTGCTTCCTTCTTCTAGATCCTTGCTTCCTCCTTCTCTAATGGTGAATTGGGAAGAATTTGGAATAAATTTGGTAGGGAATTGGAATGGGAATGGAGGGAATTTGGGAGTGGGAAATTCTAGATCTAGATTTGGAATGAGAATGAGAGGAGAGAGAAAATTTCTCCCTCTTTTAATAGGCCGGCCTTGCCCCTCTCCCAAGCAATTGTAAAATGTCCAATGTACCCCTTGGGGCCTCTCATGAAGAAATAATTAAGGAAGGAAGCTTCTAGTCTAATCACTTAATTAATTTAATCCATCTCCTTAACCATGGACTTTCTAAATGGGCCAAATCTAACTATTTAATTCATGTTGGTCCATGGGTCCAAACTACACTAGTTGGGTCCACTAAAATAAGTCTAAAATAATTAAATAACATCCAACAACTATTAAATAATACAACAAAAATTATTTACCATTCACAATATTTATTTAAATAGAAAATTACTAAAAAACCCTTTTTCCTAAAATGTGGTAGTGACAAACTCCAGGTGGATCTCCTCTGCTAATCCTGGGGACAAAGTCCAGTATCCAGGTCCTCAGGGGACATAACAAGGTACAGAAATCGACATGCCAAAATGCAGTGTAATAGTAAATAAAGAAGTAAATAGGGTAAGTAGGTAATCATCTGTGTGAAATGCAAGAGAGAACATCAATAGTACTCAGGTTGAAACAACTACAAGCTCTGTGTAGGGGAGCTGGTAGCAGTGGTATCATGAGATGGTCTAGCTCAGTGGAAGACTGAGTAGCCGACATAATATAGTCAACCTGTAGCCTGCGGGTCTCTCCAGCAATAGATGGAACAATAAGGGAATACTAAATAACCAGCTAAGTGATATGCAAGATGAGAGCAACACTAGAACTCAGGCTGACGCCGCTACAAGCTCTGTGTCGGGGAGCCGGTAGCAGCAGTAATAATTAGTAATGGGCCAAGCTCGGGCTTCAGAGTCTAGTGCCTCACAATAATAGGGGTGTATATATATGGTCAGCCTGTAGCCTGTGTGTCTCTCCCCACCCAATGTAACCATACGTCTCATATCCATGATGCCTCATGTCCATGTCACGCACGATCGTATCTAATGCACAAGTCATATAATGTCTAGGGATATAATATCAATGTCAAGTCCTGTATCCTATACAGAATCACTATGAATATCTCAGGAAGATCCTGTCTCATGAATAGTGTCAAGTGTCCTGGGTTACAGTGTACTTAATAAGACAAGTACGAGAATATAAAGGGGTCATGAATATCCATCTCTAGATGACAATACACAATATCGCGTACGGTGTTGGCACCCGACTAATAATCGGACGCGAAGTAAGTCACACGGTCCTAGGTCAAGCATGCACAGCAATATAATGATTCAAGGAAAATGCAACAAGAAATGTAAAGTTGGCAAGGTATACTTGCCCAATGATATATAACTAAGTCAAGGAAGTAAGTAGCAAAGCTGCAGGATTTGGCAAGGTACACTTGCTTGGGGTCCTGGCTCCAACTGTAGCTCTGGTCTCAGTGTGATCTGCAGTTACTACTCTGATTGCTGAAATAAATATCACCATTAGATTCAGAAAATATCAAATAGCTAGAAACGCCTGTCCTTGAGTCCAATTTGGACAAAAGGGCAAAAACGACATTTCTGGGTCAAAGCGGGGTCCACATGTGGGCCACCTTGCACCGAAAAGCGTGTCAGGGTCAAAGGTCTCTAAATTTGCCAAACTTAGTGTCAACAAGTCAAGAACGACAATACGAACCCAACAGAACTTCCAGAATTGGATTCCGATTAGCCGATCACAAAATCGTCCGTCAAGTGGAGCCTGTGGGGCCCACGATACGCAATTTCGTCAACGTCCTCAGAATCGAACCAAACTTGGGTCACAGGACTAGCATATCGCTACGAGTCCGATGACGCAAGTTTTGTCTCGATCCGACATGTGTACACAAAGTTACAGCGTGTTCCAGAACCGATGGATACGGGGCGGTGTCGGCGGATACGCGTTGATTCCGGTGTGCACGCACATCCAAATCAACTTCTGCAAAATCTCACACGTCCGTATCAATGATGCACACGTTTCAGTAAAGACCGCGTGCGACCAAGTCGTCCCTTTTGGCGGGGCGCACTCAGTTCCGGGGTAAAATAGGGCGTTGTTTTTCCTGTTGTTGGATCGCGGTATGCGATCACCACAGGACGCGATGCACCGAGCGGGTTGCACGGTCACCGAGAGGGTTATACAGTCTACGCGTAGCAACTGACAGAATTGAAAACGGAGTTGCGAGGTAAAAGCAATCGATACCTGAACAGGGCTCCGTGAATGCTAAATTCCACGTGTCCGTGGGTCAACTTCGTGCCCTGCGTCGACCGAGTCTTGTGTCCTGGTTGTGTCCGTGTCCACTGCTCTAGGGTTTAGGGCAGCGGGTCCGGATACTTCGACGGAGGCGGAGGCTTCGCTGCGTTGGCGGAGAGGTGGAGGTCAAACTAGGGCTCCGACGTGGTTGAGGCTGGGGCCGGCTACTGGAGATGGAGAAGGAGAAGGAGAGAGAGGTCGGGGAGTTCGGCGTGCGGTGGTCGTGCGGGCTGGGGACGGGGAGTTAGGTTGTCGAGGTAGGGTGGCTGGAGATGGTTAGGATGGATGGTCGGGTTGTGGAGGAGGAGCAGTCTGGGGATGTCGACGGAGAGGATGAGGGTCGAGGAACTCTGCGGGGGTGACTAGGCGGGGGATGGCGGAGGAGATAGTCGAGGGGTGCAGCGGGCGGACTTGGGTGAAGGAGAGGGAGGTGGAGGATGAGGAGGGAAGGTGGAGTCAGGGCTAGGTCGGCTGCGGAGGGCTCGATGGAGACGGCGGCGAGGGGAGAGGGGAGACGGGTGCTAGGGCAGCGGGTCGGTGGCTGCGGTGGAGGATCTTGAGGTGTCGGGGATGATGGCTGGGCAGTGGAGGCGAGGGGACTGTGGGTTCTGGAGGAGGAAGGCCGAGGGGTTGACGTGGGTTAGGGGTTCGGCTAGGGCGGCGACTGGAGGATGGTCGGAGATCCACCGGAGGGGTGGCGGAGTAAGCGGCTGGGCTTGGGGGCGGCTTAGGATTAGGGTTAGGGTTAGGGTTTATTAGGATTAGGGATTTGGGGATTAGTAATTTGGGGATTAGGGATTTGGGATCTTTTTCTTTTTATTTTCTTTTTGGAGAAAAACTTAGGAAATTATGTATTTATACATACAGAAATTGGACTAGGGTTTGACCTAGGTTTTGGGCTGGGTCAACGCTCCTTGGGCTTGGCTTCAGCTCTCATGTGGATGTTAGGCGTTGACACGGGTTTAATTCGGTTTAAATGTACTTCGGGTTTCAGGACTTTAAACGGGTTTCCGGAGTCCAATAAATCCGCAGAAAATTACCCCATGTCCGGTTTCCATTTTACACCATAAAATATTATTTTCCTAATATTTTAATAGTAATTAACAACAAATAAAAATCATTTAATTACCAAGAGCCTAGGTTTTAATTACAAAAAAATCCCGGAATATTCCAGAAAATTATGAAAAGTCCAAATTAATAATTTCTGAAAATCAGGGGGCTTACAATCTACCCAACTTATAAAAATTTCGTCCTCGAAATTAAAATATGGTAGGGTTCTCTCTATCCAATCTCACTTGATTACAGTCTAAAAGATTCCTCTCAAGTGAACTTTGCGGTCTCTACCCAACTTAGAATTTACCCATCTATCATCTAAGGCTATACATGTAATAAAGCTATGCCCTAACTTATTTAATCATGTTATTGAATCCTCAAGTCTTTAACACCAAACATATCACCTATGGTATTCCCTTAATCATTTATAAAAAGGGTCATCAACAATGCGACCGGCCTAGGGTATATCTAGTACTGTCTATATATCAAACTTATACCAAGCACGAGGTTTCGTCTTTCCGAAATAAGGGAAGACGAAGATCAATAATAAAGAGTTCAAGGGTGAGGTAATAGAATAGAAGTATCAGGATCAAGGCGTTTAACGAATTCAAATAGAAATCGTCAAGCAGTTGTGGATTGAAATCCTATTCTGGTAATTCTTCGTTCGCATGCTCATTTTAGTACAGTTATGTAACTGATACGATATGCTCTGACATATCTAGAGGGTAAGTATACTAGTCAACTATATATCTCAATCCACGTAAAGTAGTCGTGCGAAGAGCAAACCAAAATGCACTAAGGTTGATCAGACCGTAATACATTGATTCTGAATAGACAATTGTATTAGTGGGATTGATCAGGGCCCAATAACACATATGTCCTGAACAAGCTTGATAAAGAATAGGCTTGCAAAAACTAGGCTATAATATAGCAGCATAAGTCAAGGTAGTATATGAAATATAAGTACGCTAGATGAGGATGGAAGGAGGTAAAACTTAATTCAAGCTCACAAAATAACCCAAAATAAGCACCATAACAAAAGACTCTACCATCTCTACAGTTATCAATTATAAAAATATACTAGGTTATAAATTATTAGCAGTTCGAAACTACATAGGCTAAGGCTGAGGTCACGAACCAATAGGAACGGGATAAAACAATCTATAAACAGATAACTACAAAAAATTATGCGCATTAGCTACTCCATGGGTCTGTGCGTCTTCCAAAGTCGTCGATGGAGCTTGTTCACGTTCTTGCAGTTGATTTCTCTGCTGCTGTTGAGCCTGCTGGAAGAGTGTTGCTTGTGGTGCCAGGGGTGGCCTCGGCTGATTCCCTCCTGGGGCTGGTGGTCTGACTCCTTCAACTCTCGTTTGCGGTGCTTCCAATGCTGGAGAGGCTGGCGTTGGTGCTGGTGACATTGGCACTTTTTTTCGACGTTCGGGGTATTCCTTTAATAAATGCTGACTGGATCCGCAAGCTAAGCATAATTTCCTTTTGCGTCTGCACTCGTTCTCTATGTGGCCTCGCCTGCGACAATATGGACAAACAGGTAGTACTTACGGAGATGCTTCTGGTGGCTGGTGCATGTATGACTTCTTTGTAATTTCTTTCTGTGGTGCTTCGGCTGGTGCTGATGTGGCTGGTTGATGAATCATCAATGCTTTCTCTTGATGCTGAGGACAATCCTTGGCTAAGTGTTGATTGGTTCCGCAAATCAAGCATAATCCTAACTTGCGTCTGCACTCCTTCTCAATATGGCCTTTCTTGCCACAATAGTAACAAGTAGGAAGGAATGAGGCTCTGGATGCTGCTCTTGGTGGTGGATTAATCTGTGGTCACTTTGCAACTCTTTCTTGTTGTGCTTGGTCTGGTGTTGATGCATACGGCCGCTTCTGGCTGGACCCTATCCTTGTGTTGCACTGGATGGCCTGTGCGATAGTAAGAACGTCCGTTGCAACGGAGCTGATTAACTTCCGTAACTCTGAGCTGAATCTATCGATGAACTTCTCCGCTTGGATCTGCTGAGCTTCTTCCTGAACTTTCTGATGGGCTTGCATCATCGCGTAGAACATTCAAAACATTTGTTGTTCGTCCATAGCCTGCCCTGGTGGAACGGTAGGTGTCGGTGGAGCCGACTGCGTCGATGGTAGAACGTCATCTTCCTGGATTTTCGAGGCATCCTGACTTGCTTGCTGTGATGATGGACCTTCACTAACTGGTATCACTTCATCTCCGTTGGTTATCACAGCACCTTGTGGTATTTCTGGATGAGTCTCGTCGCGTGCTTGTGAATCCATTGCTCTGCATCAAAATAAACTATAAGGGCGTACAAAAATCAAGGCAGGATGCGAGTCAAGAAATAATTCGAATCCGATACAGATATCCAGAACGTTTCAAGCAAGTGGATGAGATCCTTAAACTTATAATATTCCTATTGCAGGCTTACTCGGTCCCTAAGTTGAAACCGAATAATTTAGTCGTAGACCTGTATGGGCCACCACAAAAACCATGTCACGCCCCAGTCCCAAAATACCGAGGGACCAGACGCACGGCAATGGCCAGCAGCACACACCGATGGACAAACCCAATTTATTGGATCCATCGGGGCATGCTTAAGCTGTAATATAAGAATAAGTAGGTCCAATGATACGAGTCACAGTCTATGCTAATCTCATCTACAACAGATAATCATAGATCAATGCCAGAATAATGCAAATAGGAATAACTAACAAATCTCAATAAAAGTGTCTCGGAGAACAATCCGAGAATAAGTCTGATACATAAATGCAATAGACTGGAAAATAAATGAACTGGAAATAGAAATAAATGAGTAATCTCACGCCAATACTCAAGAGAAGTCCTCTGGTATGATCTAGTCCTCTGATCCTGGTTCTGCTCCAGTAACTGCTCCTGTTCCTGCTTCTGCTCCTGATAATGCTCCTGTACAGTATAACTCCAGGTGGATCTCCTCTGCTAATCCTGGGGACAAAGTCCGGTATCCAGGTCCTCAGGGGACATAACAAGGTACAGAAATCGACATGCCAAAATACAGTATAATAGTAAATAATAAAGTAAATAGGGTAAGTAGGTAATCATCTGTGTGAAATGCAAGAGAGAACATCAATAGTACTCAGGTTGAAACAACTACAAGCTCTGTGTAGGGGAGCCGGTAGCAGTGGTATCATGAGATGGTCTAGCTCAGCGGGAGACTGAGTAGCCGACATAATATAATCAACCTGTAGCCTGCGGGTCTCTCCAGCAATAGATGGAACAATAAGGGATTACTAAATAACTAGCTAAGTGATATGCAAGATGAGAGCAGCACTAGAACTCAGGCTAACGCCGCTACAAGCTCTGTGTCGGGGAGCCGGTAGCAGCAGTAATAATGAGTAATGGGCCAAGCTCAGGCTTCAGAGTCTTGTGCCTCACAATAATAGGGGTGTATATATATGGTCAGCCTGTAGCCTGTGTGTCTCTCCCTACCCAATGTAACCATACGTCTCATATCCATGATGCCTCATGTCCATGTCACGTACGATCGTATCTAATGCACAAGTCATATAATGTCTAGGGATATAATATCAATGTCAAGTCCTGTATCCTATACAGAATTACCATGAATATCTCAGGAAGATCCTGTCTCATGAATAGTGTCAAGTGTCCTGGGTTATAGTGTACTTGATAAGACAAGTACGAGAATATAAAGGGGTCACGAATATCCATCTCTAGATGACAATACACAACATCGCGTACGGTGTTGGCACCCGACTAATAATCGGACGCGAAGTAAGTCACACGGTCCTAGGTCAAGCATGCACAGCAATATAATGATTCAAGGAAAATGCAACAAGAAATATAAAGTTGGCAAGGTATACTTGCCCATTGAAGTATAACTAAGTCAAGGAAGTAAGTAGCAAAGCTGCAGGATTTGGCAAGGTACACTTGCCTGGGGTCCTGGCTCCAAATGTAGCTCTGGTCTCAGTGTGATCTGCAGGTACTACTCCGATTGCTGAAATAAACATCACCATTAGATTCAAAAAATATCAAATAGCTAGAAATGCCTATCCTTGAGTCCAATTTGGACACAAGGGCAAAAACGACATTTCCGGGTCAAAGCGGGGTCCACATGTGGGCCACCTTGCACCAAAAAGTGTGTCAGGGTCAAAGGTCTCCAAATTTGCCAAACTTAGTGTCAACAAGTCAAGAACGACGATACAAACCCAACGGAACTTCCAAAATTAGATTCTGATGAGCCGATCACAAAATCGCCCGTCAAGTAGAGCCTGTGGGGCCTACGATACGCGATTTCGTCAACGTCCTCAGAATCGAACCAAACTTGGGTCACAGGACCAGCGTATCGCTACGAGTCCGATGGTGCAAGTTTCGTCTCGATCCGACGTGTGTACACAAAGTTACAGCGTGTTCTAGAACCGACAGATACGGGGCGGTGTCGGCGGATACGCGTTGATTTCGGTGTGCACGCACATCCAAATCAACTTCTGCAAAATCCCACACGTCCGTATCAACGACGCGCATGTTTTGGTAAAGACCTCGTACGACCAAGTCGTCCCATTTGGCGGGACGCACTCAGTTCCGGGGTGAAACAGGGCATTATTTTTCCTGTTTTTGGATCGCGGTGTGCGATCACCACAGGACGCGATGCACCGAGCGGGTTGCACGGTCACCGAGAGGGTTATACATTCTACGCGTAGCAACTGACGGAATTGAAAACGGTGTTGCGAGGTGAAAGAAATTGGTACCTGAACAGGGCTCCGTGAATGCTGAATTCCACGTGTCCGAGGGTCAACTTTGTGTCCTGCGTCGACCGAGTCCTGTGTCCTGGTTGTGTTCGTGTCCACTGCTCTAGGGTTTAGGGCTGCGGGTCCGGATACTTCGACGGAGGTGGAGGCTTCGCTGTGTCGGCGGAGAGGTGGAGGTTGAACTAGGGCTCCGACGTGGTTGAGGCTGGGGCCGGCTACTGGAGATGGAGAAGGAGAAGGAGAGAGAGGTCGGGGAGTTCGGCGTGCGGTGGTCGTGTGGGCTGGGGACGGGGAGTTAGGTCGTCGAGGTAGGGTGGCTGGAGATGGTTAGGATGGGTGGTCGGGCTATGGAGGAGGAGCAGTCTGGGGATATCGACGGAGAGGATGAGGGTCGAGGAACTCTGCGGGGGTGACTAGGCGGGGGATGGCGGAGGAGGTAGTCGACGGGTGCAGCGGGCGGACTTGGCTGAAGGAGAGGGAGGTGGAGGATGAGGAGGGAAGGTGGAGTCGGGGCTAGGTCGGCTGCGGAGGGCTCGATGGAGACGGCGGCGAGGGGAGAGGGGAGATGGGTGCTAGGGCAGCGGGTCGGTGGCTGCGGTGGAGGATCTTGAGGTGTCGGGGACGATGGCTGGGCAGCGAAGGCGAGGGGACTTTGGGTTCTGGAGGAGGAAGGCGGAGGGGTCGACGTGGGTTAGGGGTTCGGCTAGGGTGGCGACTGGAGGATGGCCGGAGATCCACCGGAGGGGTGGCGGAGGAAGCGGCTGGGCTTGGGGGCGGCTTAGGATTAGGGTTAGGGTTAGGGTTATTAGGATTAGGGATTTGGGGATTAGGAATTTGGGGATTAGGGATTTGGGATCTTTTTCTTCTTTTTTTATGAAGAAAAACTTAGGAAATTATATATTTATACATACAGAAATTGGACTAGAGTTTGACCTAGGTTTTGGGCTGGGTCAACGCTCCTTGGGCTTGGCTTCGGCTCTCATGTAGATGTTGGGCGTTGACACGGGTTTAATTTGGTTTAAATGTACTTCGGGTTTCAGGACTTTAAACGGGTTTTCGGAGTCCAATAAATCCACAGAAAATTACCCCATGTCCGGTTTTCCATTTTACACCATAAAATATTATTTCTATAATATTTTAATAGTAATTAACAGTAATAAAAATCATTTAATTACCAAGAGCCTAGGTTTTAATTACAGAAAAATCCCGAAAAATTCCAGAAAATTGTGAAAAGTCCAAATTAATAATTTCTGAAAATCAGGGGACTTACAGTACAAAATTGAATGCATGTAGACAAACTGCGCCAACTTTGTCTGCACCACAGAATATGCGCCTAACAGGAACAATCTCTACACAATATGCTGATTGTGCGCGTGTGCACAAGAGTACAGTTAGAGACAACTTCCTCTCCTCCTTGAAAAGCAAAAAAATTAGATATAAAGAATCACTTGCCAATCAAGCCAGCACATCACTCTGTACACAAGGGACCAAAAATGTGCACATAAGATTCAATATATCTCATGTAAAGAGGCAGAGTCTGCCCTCTTCCTCCTCTTCTCTTCCCTCTTTTGATTTACGTGAGCTTATTATACAAAAACGTAAGGAGAGGGACCCCTCTGATATTACAACGATGTTTCCTAATGAACATCGTTGCAATTATCATAAAGTTGTAATCGAATATTGCTGTGCATCAGCAAAATGGTCTGTGTTTGATCGATTGACTTACACTATGTCTCCTAAGCCTCGACTTACAAAGCAAGTTGACAACCAGGAGCACGATGACGAACCGCTTTTCGCTTCAACATATATGGCTTTGTATCGTCCCCGTGGTAGGAGACAATCAAGAATAAATTCTTCAAGAACACCAGCCAGAGAAGATTTGACTAACTCATCGACTGCTTTGAATGAGTATACCAAAATACTCATTCTCGAAGATGGGAAATCGTTCGTCACGAGAATCTCCATTTCTCAGAATCTGAGGCTGGGGGTAGCAATCTCCTTGATTCTGAAACTGACAGTATAGACTCTAACTACACGGTTCTTTCTACCAATCCATCTGTCGTATACAGGAATATTAGCGTTTACATCGTCGGTGATGAATAAGACGCTTCTCTATCAGAAGCCACTGAACAATGCCTCAACTCACTAGAGGCCGCTCTCAAGGACATGTACACTATAATGCAAAATATGCATCAAATGATGACAACCCAATATTCTGCTATAATAGCACCCGTCCAAGTGGCTTCACTCATACCTGCGCAGCCTACTCCTGGAATAACTCCTCTGTAGGATAACACAAATCCAGAAGCGGTGATAAACCAATAGTCCATAGCACCAACTCTTTATCCTCTCAATATTAGGGGTCGATCTCTGCCGATAATGATTCATGTTCAACCAGGATCCTATCAGTCAGTCGTAATACTCTGACCATAAGATCCTCTTGAAGCTATATGAGAGTTGCATGCACAGGTCAATATTTTAAAGAACAAAGACCAAATTCGCAAGCTGGGGGTGAAACAACCTTATCCTCCGCATTGGGATAATGTTTCGTTCCCTCCTAAATATAAACCCCAATAAATAGTCTTATTTAAAGGCAGGACATCACCAAGCCAATATATCAATTACTTTAATATGATGATGGCTCATCTGCAGAAAAATGATTCTCTCCTTACCAGATTATTCCTGGGATGCTTGGAAGACATAGCATACAATTGGTATCATAGTTTACCTGATAACTATATATTCTTGTTTGGTGACATGAAGTATCTTTTTCTCTTACAATTCTATGAGGGACGCGTGTATATGACGATGTCTTCACTCATCGATATCAAAAAGAAGGAGAAAGAATTCGCTGATGAATTCGTTGAGCGTCTCAAGCAGGAAACTCTGAAGTTACCCCCCCGGTGTTTCAGACTCCGCATTTATTGATACCCATAAAAAGAACTTGCTGCCTATAGTAGGGCTCTGGACAGGTCTAACTCAATTTCAAGACTAGACGACGTTCATCATCGGGGTTGAATTTGCTAAAGGCAATACAAAAATGGCTCATAATTTGGGGTTACAAATGAGCAATGCAGAAGGGAAGCGTCCCTACAATAGTGCGAATAATCGCAACAATAAAGGAAATGAGGCCTTGTGATAAATCTGTCAAAGTGACCCACCTCTCCTCCACCACAAAATCCTGCAAAGTCCTCCAGGCCTAAGGAAGAATATTTCTTTGACAAGAGCAATAGTTCCATCATTTTTGAATGCTTGATAAAAAGTAACAAGATACAGTTTACTGAAGTCAGGCGACCAAATAAGGCTAGTAAAATAGACGACCTGATGTACTGCTTGTACCATCGATACGTCAACCACCCTACCAAGGCTTTTTATGTCTTGAAAAGAAAGATGCAACAGTTGATAGATGCTAAAGCTATCACCCTTTAAAATGAAGAAAACACAGTCACTACCAATATGGTCTCTTCAATTCGGTGACTTTCCAACACAAGAAGTCTCGAACGACGTTGTCTCAATACCTCGAGATACGATTGAAGTGATGAATCTTCTTCCACCTAGAAGTCAAACAGAGGAATTGGTGCCTCTTACCACAGATCATGGCGAGATTATATGAATTTATCCCGACCTGCTGTCAGATTGGGACCAAGGAGCAGTATCTTCTAATTCAAAATCTAAGAAGGGTAAGAAGTATAAATCATGCAATATGATTTCTTTGGATCCTCATTCAGACAGAGATCAGGACCAACATCAGAAAGAGGTATCTTTCGATGTTAGATTTTAAAATCTGAATATTGTCCCACCAAGCTCTACTCGCAAGCTTTGCTTAACATGCCGACAATGGTCCATGATTGGCAGCGTTCCGCTATATATGGTACAATAAATCTTTATTTCTTATGACAGTGTTCCTACACAAATTCCTCCTCATCCTTCTGCAACCATTAGAGCATCGACCTCGACCCAGGTGCTTGAGGAGGATTGTCCCCAATTTTGTTAATACAGCCAACAAGTTGTACGTCTGATGCAAAAGATGGGGTATAATTTCCAAAAAGCTGAAGGTTTGAACTTTGATAAAGGGCGACGTATTCCTCTACAACTCTGAGGATAGTCAAATAAATCCCATAGTGGATTGGGCTACAACGAGACTATTCCAAAGACACACTCCAAGAAAGGGCATGATAAAAAGAAACTCAAGTCCTGTAACATGGTACTTTTTTCTCCGATGCCCGTAGAAGAATCCATGACTGGTACCAGGTCCGAAAAAGATTATTATAAAATTTATGAATCTGTCCCAGAAGATATTCCTGACACTCTTCCTACTTCGCCAACTCCTGTGGCTCCGGTCACAACCGAACCTGGTCCTTCGAAGCCTACTGCGGCAAAGAAAGAAAAGCAAAATGAAGTACGCTTTAACAAATCTCTAAAAAAAGTACCCCAAGGACTTAAAAAGACCTCCAGTTTTGATATATTGGCACAACTTGCCAATACCCTAACCCGACTCTCCATATTCGAGTTGCTTCATTTGTCGAAGGAGACTCATGAAGCTTTAAGCTAAGCTCTGATACATGTGGACTCATGCTTAGCTCAAATCAAGACTCCTGATGAAGAGCCATTAGCATGTCCTTAATGTCATAGCATGATCGAGAAGATTTCTAACATCACCTTCACGCAGGATGACATACAACTCAAAGATAATCAGCATAATAAGCCTCTGTATTATACCGGTTACATCGGATCTATTAAGGTGAATCGGATCCACATCGACCCTGGTTCTTCACTCAGCATCATTCCTAAAAGTCTACTGAGAGGATTAAAGATACCAATGCACAACCTATATGCTACCAGTAATACCATTATAGGCTTCAATGTTGGAAGAAGTAAACCACTGGAAATAATACGCCTAAAAATTCAGATAGGCGATCTACGTACTGAAGTCAAATGATATGTTATTGACTCTGACGTATCCTACAATATTTTGCTGGGATGGCCATGGATACACAAGCATAAAATTATACCCTCCACTATACATTAATACTTCAATTATGTGAGCAGTAGAGTAGAGGTCAAAACAGAGGTATCTGACCTCAACCCTTTTAAAGGTGTCAAAGCCTATTTTGCTGACTTTGTACTCTATATACCGGTGTATATGAAAGAGAAAGTTAATCAAGCTAGTGATGAAGCTGAAAATACTCCAAAAGAAAAGCCTCTGATAATGAGAGTTAAAGGACGTACTACTCGTCCGGCTACTTCAAAGCCTCTCAACATCGACCTGCACAAGTCATCTCCATTGGTCATCAACCTTTGATATAATGGACAACCAGCAATTAAGAATGAACCACTTGTTATCGGCCTTCGTCGTAACAAGCCATCAACATCAGTGAATCATCCCCTAGTCATTAATCTTGCCAAGCCTTCTAACAAGGCTGAAGATTCTGCTGATTATGCGAAAGATGAATTTTTTTATATTTTATGAATAAAGAAGACTCTACTTCACACTACATTGATGTTGAACCCTTTGCTGGAAAAAATTTAGAGGCTCTTCACCTATACGAACCTCTGTCTATACCCGTGGCATCTCCATTACAATATGGTTGGTCATATGAACAATATGAAGAGCCATACTTCATAGTCCCAGCGAGCCAGTACAAAGGACGCCATATAATTTTTGGCAAAGCTAGATAGAAACAAAATAGTCGTACAGACTAATGGAATAATGGTTCTAATAATGATATGGGAAAGATACAACTGTTTCATTACAGCCAACCAGCCAAGAACATCATACAAAGAATGAACTAAAACTTAAAATCTGGCTTGGACTAAATTATAGAAAAGGCATACAGACTCCTATATGTCACCACTCTCCTAAAGGCAAGCCGAAAATATACTACCAAAGGATTTCTCGTGGTTTGGGATATGTTACACTACCAACAACTCCTAAAAGTTTAGAATCAAAAGAAGAGACGCATTCTCATTCCTCTGACTCATTATTGTAGAATTCTGACGAAAGCATGGGTGACATATTCAAACAGAATTTCTCTGTAAATATGGTATCAACTGCCCCATATGAGGAAGACGTTGAACTATTGAAACTATTCAAAAATGATCCATGGGAACAACAAATGGATCCTCAATGGGAGCTTCGGTTTGAGTAACGTGAACCACCTACAAATGATAAAATAGTTCAAATTGATGTAGGAGAAGAATCTTCTCCAAGACCAATCTTTATTAGCAAGAGTTTTCCTGAAGAAGATCAACATGCTTTACTCCAGCTAATAAAGGAGTATATCGATGTCTTCGCCTAGAGTTATAAGAAAATGCTTGGCCTAGATCCTCAAATAGCCACACACAAGCTTAATATTCTTTCCAATGCTAAATCGATAAAACAACAACAATGGCGGTTCCGTCCGGATATGATGGATACAATTAAAGCAGAAGTCAAGAAGCTCATAGCATATAACTTCGTTTGAGAAGTGTAACATCTATACTGGGTATCCAATGTCCTTCCAGTCATGGAGAAAAATAAAAAATTCTTAGTCAGCGTAGATTATCGAGATATGTATTCGGTCTATTCAAAAGATAAATTTCCTCTTCCCATCCCAGATGTCATGATCAAAAATACATGTGGCTTTGAACATATGTCCTTCATAGATAGATTCTCATGATACAATTAGATCAAGATATTGCCTAATGACGAAAAATATACCTTATTTCGTACACCGTTGGGATTTTACTGTTATACAATCATGCCATTCAGCTTGAAGAATGCAGGTGCAACATATCAACGAGAATTGAGTATGATTTTCCAGAAGCATTTATGAAAAATTGTAGAATGCTATATGGATGACATCGCTGTCAAGAGTTACTACAAAAAAAATCACCTTCAAGATTTGAAGGCTGTGTTCGAATTGATGTGCCACTACCAGTTGAAGATAAATCCAACTAAATCCTTTTTGGGAGTCTCCAGTGGCAAGTTCCTTGGATTTTTTATAACTTTCAAAGGTATTCATATTGACCCCGATAAAATCAAAGTTATCCTCGAAATGCAACCTCCATGTAATCTCAGAGAACTTCGTAGTCTGCAAGGTCGTCTGGCATATATTAGGAGGTTCATCTCCAATCTCGCAGGATGATGTTGACCCTTTACTCAGTTAATAAAGAAAGACGTATCCTTTGTCTGGAATAAAGTATGTCAACAAGCATTCAATTACATTAAATAATATTTAACAAATTCGCTAGTTCTGGTGTCTCCGATCGTAGAAAAAAAAATTTTGCTGTATGTTCGAGCAATGTATCACTCCCTTGGAGCTCTTCTTGCAAAAAAAGAGCGACGAAGGCCATGAATAGGTGATCTATTATCTTAGTCACATGGTGGTCGATTCTGAGCATCGATACAATTCGGTGGAAAAAGAATGCCTTGCTTTGATGTTTGCTATTTATATGACATGACTTTACGTGTCAGGTCAAACCATTCATGTCATATTGGTATTAATGACTAAGCCAAGCACACTAAATTCTCGGTTGGCTACATGGGCAACGCTGCTATCACCTTATGACATGGTATATGTTCCATAAAAATATGTAAAGGGTCAAGCACTAGCTGATTTCCTGGCGGCTCATCCTGTACCAAAAAATTCCAAACTTTACGATGACATCCTTGATGAAGTCTTAGAATCTAATATAGTGATGGAAGATAATACCTGACAACTATTCTTTGATGGTGCATCAAGAATAGGACCCAAAGGCAACCGAGTAACTGGAGTTGGCATAGTCCAAGTATCTCCTATCAAACTACTCATTCATCGAGTATATTCTCTCAGTGAACCATGTTCCAATAATGTGGCAGAGTACAATGATTTACTCATCAGCCTCCAATTAGCTAAAGAATTGGACATAGTATATCTTGAAGCCTATGAAGATTCTAAACTGATAGTCAATTAGATCAGGGGAGAATACGAGGTTCGGCATGAAGACCTCATCCCTTATCATCAAGCGAAGATTGAACTGGCTTGTACTTTCAAAGGATTCTTCATCGAACATGTGCCTCATTTACAGAATATGGAAGCTGACGCTTTGGCCGGCCTAGCAGCATCATTGGTTGTTCCCCTAAAGAGACGACACTCAATTATGATAACAGGACGAGAGTTGTTCTGTACAAAAAATAACTTGCACATTGAACAGAGTTACGTCATGAATTCAAACTCCATGGATAAATATTGGAAAAACCCTTTTATAGAGTGCACTGCTTATGGAATTCTTCTAGACGATCCGAAAGAAGCCACTTCCATCAAAAGATGCTCAGTTTGATTCTACTATGACGCCTCATCTAAGAAATTATATCATCATTCTTATGATGGATTACTGCTACGTTGTCTTTCCAACCCTGAAGCGAGACAATCACTCCGTGAGGCTCATGATATCATTGGTGGAGCACATCAGCCGGATCCTAAATTACAATATTGCCTCAAGAGAATGGGTTATTATTTGCCCACCATAGTGGTTGATGCCATAGACTACTGTCATGACCCGCAGCCTGTGTAAGGGCACAAGAATGTGGGTACGTCTAGCTTACGTCACAACATCGACGGCAGAATATTGTCTAGGTCAACAATACTATCTATAATCTCATAAAGTATTTATATAAGGTACCTGTCATGCTATCTCAACTCCAATTAGAGGACAATAAGATAATATGGTAATGGTAAACAATACTCAATCACAATAACAAACTAGAGGATGATAAGGCACGATATGTAACAGAAGGAAAGAAATAAAGTCATAAAATAGATCACAAGTCCAAGTCTAATCATAACACAAGACATCAAATAATATTACAATGCCAAATTGTAACTGACATATATAATCTCATGAATAAACTAACTATGCCTCATCAACAGCTGGTGCTAACTCAATAGGCTTTATGGGTGAAACCTCAACTGGCTCGCCATCATGTGGCCCATAGTGCGTAGAACACCAGTCCTCTAATGAATCATCTGAAAAAAATATCTAGTCATATTGGAGCAAAGTACAACCCAAATAGCAGTTCTAATAATTGACAAAAATTATAAAACAATAATAGCAATGAACATAAATAAAGAAAGTAACTGAACTAGCATGTATCACGAGAAAGGGCATCACGACAAATAATGGTAAGAACTGAGAACAATATGGTGAGGAACAATAATATAATGAACTGTAATAGAGAAAGTAGTATATAAATGTACCTTAAAATAATGATCGGCTTGGGCCTAACACGAGCTATATATAAAATGTGAGCTAGCGTGATCACGCATGAGTTGCATGATCTGCTAACTATTATGGGATATACTAAATCACGGACTATAAGATATGATTACATATCCACTAATATTTTTATAACCCCCGACTAGTACACTGATCCAAATCACCACACGTATATCACACTACACGGTCTATAATATCATGCACTATGATCACGGTCGATATAATCACTAAGATATCACAAAAAATACTGAGTAATAATAAAATACTATACGGTGATCACTGACTAACCATAATAATAATATCTCATGACCATGATCTACGTATACCAATCCGTGAAGTTATCGTGTCAAGAATCAAATATATTAATACTAGATACATGAAACATAAAGGCTATCAAATAAGAAAACTATCAGAAAATATACTCACTGTGGTCCTGAGCAAATAGTATATCTCGATATTCGAGCTGGTGTCACACAAACACCTAAATATGAACATCATGTAACTTGGTATAATGAAGTGAGAAATGGGGCAAAATGTACTAAAGATGATTTTCTAGGTCCATACTAGGTCTCACTAGTCAAGATATGTCAAGGTTGACTTTTGGTCAAACTTGGTCAACTTTAGGCCTACACTAATGTATTCGACTCCTATGAGCTACTAACTAGCTATATTAGTCAACTAGGTTACTAACTAGCTAATACTAGCTTATTTAGCATACAAGGTTATTACCTAGGTTTCCAAGTCAATACCTTAAGTACAAGCTATACTAAACATTAATACTAAGGTATTCACATACCTACCCATGAACACTAACTATCAAATATATTAGGGTATCTTAGTATCTATAACTTATACTTAACTAACACTAATACCTAAATAATCAATGATACCTTATCCAACTATACTACCTTGGTACCATATCTATCAACCCATGCCTTGCACACACTTTACTTCACTCAACACATCACTAAACCCCATAGGATACACCCACAGTGAACTCACTAATACACACATCCGTGTAGTTTCACTGATTCACACTTATCAGTGTTTTTACACTGATACACACCCCTTGGTGTGTACTGACCTGAGCCTCCTACCCTCAATAATGCTTTACACCCCTCTTCACTTACATAGCCAAACTGACACTAATACCCCACTCTCTAACACCATCTTATGCTCATCTATCTGCTATAATTGCTATTTCATCTTGCTGCTACTACTAATTGCATCCTGCTGCTGCTAATTCATCTTATTGTTGCTACTAATGCATCCTACTGTTGCTACTAATGCATCTTGCTGCTGCTGCTAATGCATCCTGCTGTTGCTAATGCATCTTGCTGCTGTAACAACCTATTATATGCTGCTACTGCTACAACCTATTATATGCTGCTGCTACTACCTACTATATACTTCTGCTGCTAGCTATTACTGCCTCCAACACGAGCCATCACAGAAAACCCCTCCTACATGCTAACACCACTATAAAATACTATGACTACTGCCCCATATTAGCAACATCATCATTTATCACTACCCTCATCACTATCACAAGGTATCAATCTCTCTATATCTCTCTCTCTCTCTCTCTATATATATATATATATATATATATATATATATATATATATATATATATATATATACAAAACACACACACACACACACACACACACACACACACACACACACACACACACAATGAGTATTAAATTAAACACTTGGCATGCACATATTGGATACCCCATGATACGTATCCAACAAAGTACCAATTTCCAAATACTACATAATACTCATTCCTATATATCAAATACTTAATATAATAACTAATATAACTTGCTACACTAAGAATTGAAGAGCATTCATACAAAACACCCAATCTGAGTATCGTATCACACCGTATCATAAATTACCATGATACGGCTTACTCGTATCCAATTGTGGACACGTACATAGTCCCATAACCCCGATCTAACTCTAATTAGATCTAATTGGTCTCATGACACACAATTGATATATTAATCTCTTAATTCTCACTAATTGAATACAAATCACCTTGTAACTTTTACAATACAAGTCATATGGACCTAATTCTTGATCCTATGGGTAGTCCTAAGCCAAGGGATAATTTTTATTTGTTAAATACATGAGTTATAGTCTAATTTAAGGGATAGATTCATAATTTACCTATTGGAAGATTTATTTCCAATAAAATACTCAATGGACACAATTAGGATACGATCTTCTTGCCAATTTCTTTTTCTTCAAGTGCTCATTAAAAACCAAGCTCCAATGCTTCTTAGATAATAAAATTGAGAGAAAATAGTTATAAATTGGGTTAAATTTGTAGAGGGATGAGTCAATTTGGGAAAGAACACAATTGGTGATCTAATTGAAATAAACTAATAAAGAGGAGAGAGAATGAGGAGTCCTCATATGGCCAGTCCCCTTTCTTCCCCTCTAAGCAATATCAAATATCCAAGGTACACCCACTATATAATTATAAAGAATAATTAAGAAAGAGGGTCTAATGGGCTTGGTCTCATGTTCGGCTAAAAATGTCATGACTAACTAATGGGTCCACTAGTGTCAAGTCCAAATAAATATTGGCTAGTCCACTAACAAATAATTAAATAGCACAAGCAGAATTTAAATAATTAGCACAATATAAATAGATATTAATTACTAAATAATAATTATACTAAATGACAGTGACAAGTCTACCCTTCTTAGAAAATTTTTGTCCTCGATATTTAATGAAGAACTTAGCACTACAAAAAACAATCACAGCAACAGGAAAGAATAATATCTTACGACTTTAAGAGATAAGGGTATCGCTCGCGCATCTCGGCTTCCCACTCCAAGGTAGACTCTTCCGAAGAGTCAGACCCACCTCGATCTTCGAGTGATCCAATATGTGACTAGGATCTGCCAGTACCGTCTCAGCTGTGACACATAAAACATATCATGCACTCCCTCTACAGGCGACAATTCTAGTTTGTAGGCCACTGTACCAACCCTCGCAAGAACACTGAAGGGTCCGATGTACTATAGACTAAGCTTTTAGCCTCCCACCAAAGCGAATGGTGCCTCGTATCGAAGAAATTCACAAGAATACCAGATCGCCAACCTAGAACAAAACACAACCTTAACACTCAATCTAAACAAAATAATCACAAGCAATACAAAAAAATCTATACCTCAAACTCCAAAGATTTTTGGTGGCTATCGGCCTAATGCTGTTGTCTGTCCTTCGCCACCCAAAGTCTATCCTTGATGAGCTTCACCTTCTTAACTGCATCAACAATCATCTCCATTCCCAACAAGGCTCTCTCACCAACGTCATCCCAAGATATAGGAGTTCATATCTCCGTCCATATAAAGCCTCGAATAGTGACATCTCCATACTGGCCTGGTAACTTGTCACGACCCACACCCGATGTAGGGGCACAATAACGTGGGTACGTCCAGCCTATGCCACATAATCGATGGTAGAACACTGTTTGGATAAACTATACTATCTAGCAATAATGAACACCAAAATATATAATGTCACCAATGAAATCTGAATCAATCACAGAACTATAAGATGGAACAACATACGAAATATAATATAAAAACTGAAGAGTCAAGTACAACTCACAAGACAAATAATATCCAATGAGTCTCAAATAGAATACAAATCTACCAGTTAAAAGCTGGAAACAAATCCAGTACAAAATAAGCCTATCTACTAAGCTACTAGTAAAGTATTGTCTGTCTCAACCGGGATGAGTCCCTCCTGAGCCACAGTCTCTAGCTCTAAGCCAACTACGTCGAATCTAATTCCTGAGCCGACAACGGGAGTCAGAAGTGAGTGGGATACAACTCCTCAGTACCATCTGGAAAAAATATATCCGTTCAGGAAAGGAGCAAAGTACAACTCTAAAAGCAGTTCCAATAAATGATAAAAACTATGTAATAGTAAATAGAGAACATAAATAGGAGGAACAGAGCATGGCAGGAATATACTGAAATAAGAAAATACGGGAAATACATACATGAGATACGGACATCATATATGAAAAATAAAATAACTATCTAAGTGAGTGAGTACCAGTGACAACATGTGATCGGCTTGGGTACTGCTCAAGAACCACGACTTGGTTAATCATACGTGCGGTGTATGATTAATACTATTCAAGAAAAATAAGAACTCCAAAGAATGATCACATATATACACTAAATACTCTCCGTCCCTCCCCCCCTCGACTGGTATAGTGAATCCAACCATGGTACGTATGAGAAGTCGTAACTCATCTCATGAATCAGTTTCCATACTTGCAGAAGAACAATGGGGCTCGCAGAAGAGATACGCCAAGAACTACCAGGAATAATATCTCTTAACGGGATCCAGGAATACCAATCCGTGTAACCAAGTGTCAGAAAAGTCAAGGATATCTACACTAAATATAAGAAACATAGAGAATATCATAAATGAGAAACTCTCAGAGAATGTACTTGCCTGAAACTGGACGAATAATATCGGAGATGTCAAAATGGTGTCTTACAGACCTAAATATGGAATATTATATAAATATAAGGTTTTGGAATGAATACAAGTTAAACTAGTCCAAATCTAGGTTATTAGGCCAATTCTAAGTCAAAGTAGTCAAACTAGGTCAACTCTAGGTCAAACTAGTCAAACTAACTATTTCTAGATTGTATGAGTCTATTTCTAGGTTATTAGGTCCAAACACTACTCAACTAGGCTATACTAGCTATATTGGGATATCCGAGAATCGATACAATTATGTATCTCAAGATACTCTAATATAACTATCTATTAGTATTACTAATACTATAGTAGCCTTATGATATACTTGGATTTGAGCCAAACATGATAATTAGCTACCCATTGGTATAAGATACCAATGCCCCGTGATACCTCATCTCTCTTTACCTTGGTATTGTACAAGGTAAAGCACAACCCTTACTAATATCTAATTCCTATATATCTCTTAGTATCTACTATATACTAACTTATATGACATACTACTTAGGTATCTAATACCCATAAACTAACCAGCTCACATATTACTGCTCACTGCTGCCATGTTCTAGTTTAGAACAGTGCACCCCTACACAGGTAGGTACACTGTATCAGATGACACAACTCAGCCCCATACATGACATTGGTATACTCCTATACTGACACCAATAAAACCTAATACATACCTCATTCTAACTTAGAAATTAACTAAACATATGAATACTAACTAACAGTTAAACTACCACTGATAACTTACCTTGCTATTGCTGTTGTGTAATTCTTGCAGTGATGCAACTGATCATAACTCAACAAGCTTTGCAAAAACATACTGCATCTTGTCCTATACACCTCTCAGGTAAAACAGTGCAACAGCTGGCACTTGAACATCAGACAGTGCTCATGGTGTACTGTCATAAAGTGTACTTAGGTACACTTGTTACCCGAGCCCCACCCCTCTCTAACATTCAACAGATCACTCAGCTCACTACTGCTGTTCTTTTTCCATCATTGTATGCAGTGCGTGTGCACAGCCCAACCTTGCTTGCTGTAGTACAAGGGAGCTGTTATGCTCCAAGGCTTCCTCCTCTCATTGCTGTGTTCGACTGGTAACACTCCCCCATCTTCCTGCTCTTGACTGCTAACAGTCCCCTCTCCTTACCACTGTCAACACAAACATACCAACACCCCTAATATTAATATATAGAATACCCTCACATCTAAACTCCCCCTTGATAGTCAACGAGTGAACCAAATCAGTCCACACTAACCTCAAAACAACCATCAAGCCAACAACAGTTCAACAACGACAACCTCCACCAACCATAACAACATTATGTTGCATACTATGCACAGACCCCACACAGTCCACAACATGCACTCTACTATCCTCATGTGATACACAGGCATATATACATAAATACTTAGTAAACCATAACCAATTGAATATATATATATATATATATATAAGCAACCACTACTAGAGTATTAAATATTTTATCAAAGACATGGAGTGCACCTGTAAACCCCCTCATTTATTTTTATAAATAGACGGATTATGGGTTAGAAAATTTTGGATTAACATCAGGTAATTGAGATTTAGATTTAAGGTTGCAGATGTTTGATTCTTTAATTAAACCCTTGTTGCACCCTACCGTTGTTGCAATATTCGGAGCCCATAATTTCCAATAAATTGTTGCAGTCTAGACTTGACATGCCAATTTAGGCGCTGGACTTTTTTGTCACTCAAAATCGTAATCTCTTGTGCCCTAATTTAATTGCACAACTTCCCATATCCAAAATTTATTATTTAATCCCGTATCGCGCACCTGTGTCATTGCCATCAATTTTGAGACACCAACTCAACCCGTTGAGCCGGACCAATTAAAAGGTCAAAGACTAACACCAAGCCTACACCCTTCATGACCTTTGTGTCACTCCAAATTGAGACCCCATTTAATTTGAGAGCACATGACAATTTTATTTTAATTAAATTGGGGATACCAACTTTGACTAATCCTATTTTTTAACCCCAACTTAACCCAATGCCCCAAGAATTAAGCCCATGCAAAACACACAACACCCCCTCACCCTACAAAACACCAAACACCAATTCCCCCACAAATTTTACATTATTCCATGTGTTTGTGCAAATACCCAAAATTAAGGGGCTTATTTGCAAATGTTGTAATATGTGTCATAACCTCATTGGTCAAGACCAAATGAAGAAGCCCCCTCTCCCTTGACCGGTCCAACCACTCCTCTGTCTCTCCTTTGTATGTACATTCCTTCATGATTAATTGTGAGCCATCTATTCAAAAATTGGGGCTCATCCTCACCACCCATTCTACACACACCTACCTAGAAAACATCACATCATCCCTCACTTCCCCCAAGGCCGGCCCTAATCCCAACACCTAGAGAACCCCCCCATTTCTCTCTCCTCCCTCTTTCTCCTAACCGTAGCATATGTTTCTTCTTCCTTTCTTCTTCTTCTTCCTTCCTTCTTCCTTCTTCTTCTTCTTCTTCTCCTTCTACTCTACTTCACCTTTCTCATTTTAAAACCGAGCTTTCTCTGGCTAAGCTCCCTGCTCCGGCCAACCCCTCACCGACCATTCCTCCCGTAGCCAGTCGACCACGAGCCCGCTGCCTCCACCCGCAGCTCCATACCACCACAAGACAGCACCTCGAGCTCCCCTCCGGCCAACCTTTCTCCAGTCTCCAGCTACCCCGGCGAGCCGTTGTCGAACCGGTCTACTCTGGTCGAGCTTCCCTACGGCCACCCCACGGCGAGCCTGCTACCACCTCCAGCGGCCATCACTGGCCTCCTCCTCCGATGTGTCACACGACCATGACTACTCGGCTACCTTCCCTACTACGGCCTCACCTCGACCGAGCACTCCACCTTGCACCACCACCCGCAGCACTACCACCATTCCCTCCGGTCGACTTCACCATCAACATCACCACCACTTCATACCACCAATCCCCACCACCTCACACCACTCTTCATCATCACCATCTTCACCATCTTCATCATCCTCATCATCAACATCACCACCATCAACACCCCCATAACCTCCCTCTCCGTCTTGTCGCAACCGGCCAGCACCACCACCACATCGCCAAGGTGAACTCTCCCCCTCCTTGTAGTATAATATTGATTTGGTTAGTCTAATATTGTGAATTTGTTATATATAATTTACTTAGTTTAGGATTCATGTATGCTATATTGAGTTTAGGGTATTTTTATGTAATGAGATTTTAGGGTTTATTTATTATATGCAATTGATGGTCGTAAATGATATATGATATTTAGGGCTTTATGTTATTCATTGATGATGAGCAGTTTAAATGGTAGTGGAATGATGATGCGAGGTGCAGTTTTAATTATCGTAGAATGATGATGCGATATTAAGAACGTTGAATATTATTGGGGTACAGATTTAATTATTGTAGAATGATGTTGTGATATTAAGCATTAATTATTATCAAGAAGCAGGTTAAATAAATATGACATGGGGTGTGATACCATTAGGTTGTTCATTGGTTGAGGGTTTGAGTACTACTGACGAATTCGTTTGAGGAATATAAAAATGTTTCTGTGAGCTATGTATCTGGGAATGAGTGTCTGAATAAATGAAATAACATTTATGAGGTTTAATAAATAAATTATTAATTTACTCAAGGATAATTATTTTGTGTGAGGATGATATGTGTAAACAAGCATGATAACGTCTGTGAAGATTAGGGTAAAATCTGAGGAATGAACATACTTGAATTACTGAAAATACTACGACAAATGTAGTGGAATTGAGGATTTGTTTGGTGATATTATATATGTGATTGATCGTAACAGACGTGACGTACCTTTAGTCAACCATGGCCAACCCTCTAGCTTAGTGTTTTGTGACTTGTAACTAAGGTTGAACATGTGATAGACGTGTGTCATATCTTATTTTAGCCGTATGATAGTTTATTAATTGAGCTTGTATCTCATCTCTAGGTACTACGGGACCTGCAGACTTGGACGTTGTACCATATCCCCATCTTCAGCAGCCGGGCCCAAGCAAGTGTACCTTGCCACCCTGTATTTCAGTTGCCAGATATTTATTATTTTATTACATGCATTGTGCGCGAGTTTGATTAGAATCGTTACTCCGAGTCCGGGTCAAAACTGGGTGCAGAAGTTCGTCGATAACGTCTGGTAACGAGTGATAGATGTTCGCAATACCTCGATGTATGTACCTGTGTATAACATAACCCTAGGACACGTCCATACACTGTTATCGTACCAGATTTCCTGTATTCTGATATTGACATCATGACCGGAGACTGGGATGACCGTAGGGTCACGTTGATTGATAGTTACTTCAGTATGATGAGACTTCTAGATAGAGGTTCAGGTTCAGCGCACAATCATTGACCGCTTGGGATGGGGAAGACAGTTACTAGACTTTTGGGCTTCTCTGCAGGCGCTTTATATATGTATATGTCCTGTTGATATAGTTTTTCTGTATCCGAAGTAGTAGTATCACCCGTATGACTCTGTGCTTGGAGCTAAGGTATGCCCCATGTGTCTCTGTGTTCGGAGCTACGGTTTTATTTTGGACAGCCCACGCGTCGAACATTATCTTCAAACTGTGTCTCACTTAGGTGGTTAAGCTAGATTACACCGTCGTTGTACTTGTACTTTCTGTTATACTTTGGCATGCTGTATTTTTGTACCTTGTTATGTCCCTCTGAGGACCTGGTTCCCTGCCAGTTTTGCAGCATAGACGATTACGGAGCATTTGGAGTTGCTGATGGAGTTGCTTGTCTTACGGACATTGGTACCAGGTACTCATATCATTTCTACCGGTATTATGGTTACTTTATTCATATTGATTATTCATCTACTGTTGTAACCTAGTTTTTATAGGCTCATATTTCTTCTCGAGTCTATTCGAGTTTGTGTGTTATTGGGCGGCCGGCTTTAGGACATGCAGCTCTTTCTTGTATATTTTTGTTCATAGTGGATTGAGACATAGATGTATATATTTACTGGATATTTAGATAGTGACCATTTTTATTACAGCTTATACGTATTCGAGTCAGACCCGAGTCTGCTCGAATATGTAGCTGGCATATTGCGTATTCCTGGTCCTACGTATTTTGGGACTGGGACATGACAGCACCGTACCCGTATCACACTCAATCTATGATATACTTGCGATACGGATCCAATACAATACCAAATGCATCACCAATTATGTGAGCAAGTCTAGAGTTATAATTATGAACAATATAAAGTACTAACTACTCAACTACGTGTCTGTGTCAAAATATGGCATGTGTAACACTCGTGTCAAAGAAAAAAACCCTAAATCAACCTGTATCACCAAATTATCGTGATATGGTCTACACTTATCCCTTTGTGGACACAACACTAGTCTCACACAACCAAACACATGTTAATTTGGTCTAATTGACCTATTGACAAACAAATGATGTGCTAATCTCGGTATTTCCCCAAAATTGGCACAAAATATATCATAACTTTCTCCGTGGGCCTCCTATGAACCTAATTCCTCTTCCTATAGGTATCCCTAGTACATGAGAGGGTTCTAATAATTAAACTACAGATTTAGAGTCTAATTATAAGGGAAAAACTGAATTATACCTATTGGAAGATGGATTCCCAATAAAAGTCTCCAAATGGATACAAAGAGCCTTCAACTTGTGCACTATTTACCTCCTTATAGATCCTTGCCTCCTCTTTGTTCCAATAGCCTCCAATGGTAAGTAGAGAAGGAATTGGAAGAGAATTTAGGTAGCAATTTATTTAGGGAATGAATGTATTTAAAAGAGGGAAAATTCTAGATCTAGAATTGGGTGAAATAAAATGAAGAGAGAAGTCTCTCTCCTCCCTCTAAGTGGCCGGCCCCTAGCTTGCTCTCCAAGAAAGTATAAAATGTCCTAATTGTCCTTGTTAGCTTGTCATAGAGAAAATGATTAAGGGTTGAAGGTTCTAATCCAATTGGTTTAACTAATTAAGTCATTAACTTAATGAATTGGGCTTCTGGTTGGGCTCAAGTCTTACTAGAATAGATGTTGGTCGAAGAATCATGTCTAATCTAGTTAGGTCCACTAACACAAGTCAAAAATATTATGTAGCCTATTAATAATAAGTAAATAATACAATTAATAAATATACCACACGTACATTAATTAATTATAAAATGACCAAAATACCCTTGCCTGGAAAATATGGTGGTGACATAACTGTTGTTGTAAGCAAACTCTACCAGGTAAAGATGATCCTCCCAAGAGCCTTTGAAATCCAAAACGCAAGTGTGAAGCATATCCTCGAGTGTCTGAATAGTCCTCTCCGACTGTCCGTTTGTCTGAGGGTGATATGCGGTACTGAACTTGAGCTAGGTGTCCTAGCTAGCCTGTAAACTCCTCCAAAAGTGGGATATGAAGCGACTATCCTAATCCGAGACGATGCTCACATAAACTCTATACAATCTGATAATCTGTCATAGATGCATCTCCGCTAACTTCTCCCTAGATGTACCCACTTTGAATGACAAGAAGATGGCTGATTTAGTCAACCTATCTACGATGACCCAAATTGCGTCTTTACCTCCTAGAGAAAGCGAAAATCCTAAAACAAAATCTATAGTAACATGCTACCATTTCCACTCTGGAATGGGTACAGGCTGAAGTAAACCACCTGGCCTCTACCTTTCTGTCTTTACCTGCTGGCACACTAAATATCTAGATACAAAGTGTCCTACATCCCGTTTCATGCCATACCACCATACAAGCTCCCTCAGATCTCTATACATCTTGTTGGCACCTGGATGTATAGAGTACTGTGATCAATGTGCCTCCTGAAGAACCTCCTCGTGCAATGATCCACTTGGCACACACTACCTGGTACCATGCCGTAGTGATCCATCCTAAGCAATAGTGAAGTCCTCCGATATTCCATCTGAACCTGTGCTCTGATGCTCTTCAGAGACTTATCGCCATACTGTGTAGCTCGAATTATGTCCATCAGCTTTTACTATATCTGCAGTACCTACATCTGTATCTCGACACCTGGTACCAGCACCTTAATACCCAAACTCTCAAGATCGGCCAATAAATATCTGTCTGTAGTCAAGCACATAGCCACTGGTGTCACGACCCACACCCAAAAAATCGAGCATGAGTCGTGGGTACGTCCAGCCTATGCCGCAGAATCGACGGTAGAACGATGTCTAGGTCACAACTATCTATATCTCATAATAACCTGTCAAAATAAGCTCTCCAAAAGGAGGAAAGCATTACAATATATACATGAACTCAATCACAATAACTAGGGGAAGAGTAAAAGCATGATAAGATATCAACAAAATAAATAAGGAACCAAAGAGAGCAAGTACAATATCCAAAATATACAGTCCAAGTCTAAGAGTCTACAACATCTCACAGTAGCAACAAAATAAATAATACAGTCATCCAAAACCAACTGGGAACAAACCCAGTGAAACCCACCTAGCTATACTAGGGCGTTAGCAGCGTCTCATCAACTAGGACGGGCTCCTCCTCTATCTAAGGGTTACAACAATCATCGACGCCTGGCCCATAGTAAGTCGGGCAAAAGTCCTCAGAATTCTCTGGAAAAATATATGCAGTCAGGATTGGAGCAAAGTACATAACTCTGAAAGCAACTCAAAATATATGGTAAGGTGTATATGACTAGCAATAGAAAAGAATACAAGATGCACAGGAAAGTAAATACATGGTAGAACTGATAAAGTAACTGTAATATAAAATTGGAGAACAATACAAGTAGTAGAGAAGTAACTGTATATAAAAAAATAGGAATACTAGCTAAGTGCCTTGAGCACAAGTTTTTTATGTGATCGGCTTGGGTTGCAGATGATTTATTCTACGATAACTTCGTTATACGTGAGTTACATAACCGACATACACATGAATACTGTTTGGATTTGATCACATAACCAACTTCTACTCCCCTCCCCTACTAATACTCTTGGATCCAACCACGACATGCTACGTATATGATAAATAACTTGCGCATATGAAAGCGAGAGCACACAAAGCACATAAAGCACATGAGAATCAATACCCGAAGCACATGATAAAATACACGTGATAGAGTACCCGTTAAACAAGGTAAAGGGGATAACATCTCATGACGGGATCCAACTAGTACCAGCTCGTGAAACAATGTGTCAAAATCAAGTATTAATAGTTCTAGAACAGGTAATATATATGCTATCATAAAATAGAAATAATCAGAGGTAGGTACTCGCCTGACGTCCTGAGCAACTGGTGAGGATCGAGATCCGGACTGGCATCACAAAGACCTATTACGAAAAGCAAGGTTAAACGGGGTTCTAAAGAGTTAAACATATATAAAATAACTAAAAACAAGCTTCTAGGGTTGTTCTAGGTCAAACGGGTCAAACCGATGAAATCTGGGTCAAAAGTCAACCCGGGGTCTAAAAAGTCAACTCTATGCCGAAACTAGGTCAAAGGTTGACTTTGGCGGTCAACCGGGGCAATTACGGTCAACTCTAGGTCAAACTAGGGTGCCCCTAAAATTCTAGGTCAAAACTAGCTCATTAAGCTAGTAAACCCTCAAACTTGCCTCTTTGAGATACTGGGATACCCTCGGTATCTGATATATCAACCTACGCTATACACCCCGCCTATACCCTCTAATATATATCCTAACACGTATATATATATATATATATATATATATATATATATATATATATATATATATATATATATATATAAGCATCACTTATCCCATACACATGCAAAAATCCAATACCTCGCCCCGATACCCAATACCTTGAGTATCTCAAGGTATTGAGATACCTTACCTTACCCTTATCATCTCACTAACTATGCATCTAACTACATCTATACATATATATATATATCTATATCTATATCTATATCTATATTTATATCTATATATATAATATATATCTATATCTATATATAGATATCTATATACCTATCTATCTATTACCCGCCTATATAAATACCTATCCATCTATCTCAAAAAATATATATATATATATATATATATATATATATATATATATATATATATATATATATATATATATATAATCTCTCACTCTCTTATCTCTAGCTAGCAGCTAAAGGGGGGGGTTTGTTGTTGCTACTGCTACTGCCAACTGCTGCTGCTACTGCTACTTATTATTGCTGCTTCTGCTGCTCTCTCCCTCTCTATCTCTCTATCTCACCCTCTCTCGATCTATCTCAACTCACACTCTCTTCCTCACTTCCCTCTAACTCACCCTCTCTCGATCTCTCCCAACTTACTCTCTCTTCCTCCATTCCCTTCTTTCTCACCCTCTCTCGATCTCTCTTAACTCACTCTCTCTTCCTCTCTTCCCTCTATCTCACCCTCTCTCGATCTCTTTCAACTCACTCTCTCTTCCTCTCTTCCCTTCTTCCTATTCCAATCTCACTCACTCACTCAACAATCACACACACTACACACATATATATACTCATACACACACACACACACACACACACACACACACACACACACACACACACATATATATATATATATATATATCAACTCTCTCACACACACACACACACACACACACATATATATATATATATATATCAACTCTCACACATACATATATATACACATACACAACCACACACACAAATACACATACACACACAAACTTACCCATATATATATATATAAATATATATATATATACAAATATAAATTCAAAAACCCTAATACACACTCCCCAAGGCTAAACCAACTCGCGCACAAGCCCGAAACCTAGAAACCAAGTCGAAATGGCAATTTGGTCATTTTAACGAACACTTGGAGTGCGGCTTGCGATACCTCGCGAAACGCACGCCAAACCTAATCAGAATTGACCAAAAATTTATCCACGAGTTCTAATCGATGTCTAGAACCTCACAAAAATACTAACTCTCTGATTCTAGGTCCATGGTAAAATTCCACATGTGTGTGGAACCCATGTCTAAAAAAAACCCCCAAATCGCCAGAAATGCCCAAAACTCCGCGATACGACCTCGCATGTCCGAACGGGGACATGAACCTACCCTCAAGACATCCAAGCACATCTATCTAGGTCCGTCTAAGCTAGGGCAACACCCAAAATAGGCCAATATCGGATTTTACCCGAAATTGACACAAAATCCTAGGTCAAAGTCTCCAAACCTATCCAAACAAGTTCTAACTTCCTTCCATGGGTAGCCCTAAGGTCTAGAAAGGTTCTAAACTACTAATTACAATATATTAAAGTAATCACTAAGAGGAAAGTTAGGGTTTACCTCTTGGGAGTTGAAATTCCAAGGCCAAAGTCTCCAAAAAACTCCAAATTTACCACACCAAGCCTCCAAGCCTCCAAACCAAGCTTCTACACCAAATCTAGGCTCTACACACCTAGGTTAGAAAGAATAGAAGATTAGGATTTGCATTAATAAGAGAAGTAAATGAAATAAGAGAGGAAAGGTGAAGATACTTACTTAGAAATGGAAGAAGTAAAGGAAGGAAGTAAGGAAAGAGAATTGAGAGTGAAAAAATGAAGAAGAAGGAAATGGAAAGGAAGGGGGGGCGGCCATGTAGGAAATATAGGGTTAGGGTTTGAGCCTAACACAAAGACCACAATACCCTCAACTTAATTATTCCAAACTAGGGTTTTAGGTTTAGGGTTTCTTAAACCAATCTAACTAATCCAAAATAACCCAACTAGATAATTAAAGATAAAATAACTATCTACACCAATAAATAAGTCTGACAAGGGTATTGATTGGGTCTGACAAGGGTCCAAACTAGCCAAAATCCTAAAATAACCAATAAAAATAAATACATCCAACTAATTAAATATAAATTAAAAAATTTATGATCAATACACAATTTATCAAATTAAAATAAAAAGAAAATCCTATTTTTAGAATTGGGTAGTGACAAGCCTACCCTCCTTAAAATAATTTCGTCCTCGAAATTAAAAGACGAAACTAGGACAGGTATGCAAGAAAAAGAAAGAACCACACCTCAAGGCTCGAAAAGATAAGGGTATCGCTCGTGCATTTTATCCTCCCTCTCCCAGGTCGACTCACCTAGAGAGTGATGCCTCCATGCGACGCGAACCAAGGGAATAGTCTGGTTCCTCAACACCTTCTTCCGCCGATCCAGAATCTCTACCGGCTTAGACACCATCTTGTTGCTGAACCATTAGCTAGACTCTGTAAGATCACGACCGGGGGTGGCATCATCCTAGTCAGTGATGTCTGTAGAGACCGGAGAGTTACCTTGGGAGGCCGGGAGTTGAGTGTGTGCCTACTCGTAATGCCAATTTTGAGCTCCGACATTGTACTCGGGATGGATTGGTTGAGTATGCACCGTGCTAGTATAGATTGTCGTGGAGGCAGAGTGTTGTTTAGTCTGTCGGGAGAGCCAGAGTTTGAGTTTGCCAGAGGAGCAGCAGAGCAGACCGAAGGAGTCTTTTATGGAGCCCTAGTGGTAGAGCAGAGGTTGCCACATCCATTGATAGCGGAGTTCATAGATGTCTTTCCGGAGGAGTTGCCAGGGTTACCTCCGGACAGAGATGTGGAGTTCTCTATAGACTTGGTGCCAGGCGCGGAGCCGATATACCAGCACGTCTATAGGGTCAGCAACAGTGAGCTGGTAGAGTTAAAAAAGTTGGTGGATGAGCTTCAGGACAAGGGATTTATCAGATCTAGTTCTTCTCCATGGGGTGCTCCGGTACTTTTTGTGCGGAAGAAGGATGGGTCGATACGGATATGTATCTACTACAGATCAAGAACAAGTATCTACTGTCGCGTATTAATGATCTCTTTGACCAGTTGAGAAGAGCGAGGGTGTTTTCCAAGATTGATCTTAGGACATGCTACCACCAGGTGAAGGTCAGGAGGAAGGATATTCCGCAGACGACTTTTTGAACCAGGTATGGATAGTATGAGTTTATGGTGATGCCGTTTGGGTTGACTAATGCCCCTACAGTGTTAATGAATCTGATGAACAAGGTGTTCCATCAGCACCTGGACAGGTTTGTGGTGGTGTTTATAGATGACATCTTGGTGTATTCAAAGATCCAGAGGAGCATGGGGAGCATCTGAGGATAGTGCTGAAGACTCTCAGAAAGAAAAAGCTTTATGAAAAGCTTTTGAAGTGTAAGTTCTTCCTTGACAAGGTTAAATTCCTTGGTCATGTGGTGACATGAGAGGGGATCTCGGTGGATCCGAGGAAGATCATGGAAGTTGAGGCATGGAGGGCTCCGAGTTTAGTAGCAGAGGTCAGGAGTTTCCTGGGGCTGGCAGGTTACTACAGAAGATTTGTTCAAGATTTTTTCCGGATTGCAGAGCCGTTGTTTAGGCTGACCTGAAAGGATATAGAGTTTGTTTGGTCAGATGAGTGCCAGGTCGCCTTTGATGAGCTGAAGAGGAGGTTGACGACAGCTCTAGTATTGACGTTGCCATCGGGGTCTGGAGGATTCACTATCTATAGTGATGCATCCCGAAAGGGTCTGGGTTGTGTGTTACAGCAGAATGAAAGGGTGATTGCCTATGCTTCCAGGCAATTATGTCCTCATGAGAAGAACTACCCTACCCACGATTTAGAGTTGGCAGCAGGCATCTTTGCTCTGAAGTTATGGAAACACTATTTATACGGAGAGCGTGTGGAGATTTTCACTGGCCACAAGAGCTTAAAGTATGTGTTTACCCAAAAAGAGCTGAACATGAGACAGAGGAGATGGTTGGAGTTGATGAAAGACTTTGACATATTATTGCAGTACCATCCAGGAAAGGCGAACGTAGTTGTGGATGCGCTGAGTAGGTATCTGGTAGCTATGTGCCTGACTACAGATAGTTATCTTCTGGCAGATCTAGAGAGCTTGGGCATTGAGGTGATAGTGCCTGGAGTTAAGGTATAGATGTGGGGACTGCAGATTCAGTCAGAGTTGATAGACCGGATCAGGGCTACACAGTTTGAGGATGGGTCCCTGAGGAGCATCAGGATGCAGGTTTAGATTGGAGTATCAGATGACTTCACCATTGCTGATGATGGTTCATTGAGGCACGGTACCAGGTTGTGTGTGCCGAGTGGGTCGTTGTGCGAGGAGGTTCTTCAGGAGGCGCATCGATCCCAGTACGCTATGCATACAGGTGCCAACAAGATGTATAAAGATCTGAGAGAGCATGTATGGTGTTACGGGATGAAACGGGAGGTAGCACACTTCGTATCCCGATGCTTAGTATGCCAGCAGGTGAAGGCGGAGAGGCAGAGGCTAGGAGGGTTGCTCCAGCCGTTACCCATTCCAGAGTGGAAATGGGAGCATATGACCATGGATTTTGTTTCTGGGCTTCCCCTTTCTCCATGAGGGAAGGATGCGATTTGGGTCATCGTAGACAGGTTGACCAAATCTACCCACTTTCTACCATTCAAAGTGGGTACGTCTACGGAGAGACTAACAGAGATGTATATGCGCTAGATAGTCAGACTGCATGGAGTTCCTGTGAGCATAGTATTAGACCGGGACAGTCGCTTTACTTCACATTTTTGGAGGAGTCTGCAGGCTAGCTTGGGCACCCAGCTCAAGTTTAGTACTGCATATCACCCGCAGACAGACGGTCAGTCAGAGAGGACCATTCAGACACTCGAGGACAAGCTTTGCACTTGTGTTCTGGATTTCAGAGGCTCATAGGAGGATCATTTGCACTTGGTAGAGTTTGCTTACAATAACATCTTCCAAGCCAGTATCGAGATTTCACCATTCGAGGCATTGTATGGACGAAGGTGTCGTACTCCGTTATCATGGGATGATGTAGGCAAGAGAGCTTTGCTTGGCCCAGAGATGGTGGTGGATGCGGCGGAGAAGGTCAAGCTTATTAGAGATAAACTTCGGGTGGCGCAGGACAGGCAGCGGCATTAGGCTGATAGCCACCGGAGACCTTTGAACGATACAGACACAAAGCTATGGGAAGCACTAGAATTAAAAAAAGCAAGTGCTAGAATATAATCACGAAGAATAGAACCTGAGATCACATCACCAACGGGCTCGGCCTCCTCTACGGTCAGGGTAAAAGCTCGCCCTTGCTGTCCTCCTCGGTGCTACTACTGGTGTTGGGCAAACCTCTACTGCTGAGTCTGCGAAGGCTATCCCTTCTGCTGTACTACAGGTGCTCTGGCTGGTCCCCTCTGAGTGACTCCTCTGCCCTGAGCTGTACGAGCGAGTGTTGAAGGGCAATCCCTCAACCTGTGATTTATTGTACCATATAACAAGCATCTGCCCAGCCTCTTCCTACAAATGTCCCATCCGTGCCCCGACTTCCTACAGAAATGGCAAATGATGGGCTGCCTCAGACCCTACTGTTGTCCCTGCCTCTGCTGCTGGGGCGCCTGCTGGAAAGGCGCACGACCCTGACCCTGGTGCTACTGATTCTACTGGAACAGCCTCGTCTGCTGGAAATGGGGCCTCTTGGCTGGACCCGTACTACTGCTTGCTCCGGAAGCATCCCTACTTCTCTTGGTCTTCAGCTCCAAGTCGTCCTCAGCCCTCTGAGCATCACTCACAATCTGCTCGAAGGTCGCCTCACGGTCACTCCTAGTCAAGGACTTGGCCTCCATGACCAAACCCTTGCGAAACTTCCGTGCCTTCGCTGCCTCGCTCAAGCCCTCTACAAATTTGCCCAGACGGCAGAACTCTGCTGTATACTCGTCCACTAGCATGCTCCCCTGGACGAGTGCCTCAAACTGGCTCTCCAAGGCACTAAGAGGCACATCCGAAAAGAACTTCTCCTTGAAAAGCTTCTTGAAAGCCTCCCAAGTAAGTCCCAGTACCGCTATCCTAGTGTCAGTACAGTACCAAGTAAGGGCAAGATCGAACATCTGGCGGCCCGCTGCCTCTATCTGTATGCTGTCTGGGATCAGTGCCAGCCTGAAGATCCCTTCGATATGCTTAATCTAGTCATCTGCGTACAGGATCCCCTCTGTACCCCAAAACTTCTTGGGCCGCATTCTATGGAAGTCAATAATGTTGCCTGGCCTAGGATGTTGTGTCTGCTCTGCCTGTGGCTGGATCTGAGCCACTCTGTCTACCGTCGTCATGGCCACCTGGTGGGCATTCACAATGCCCAACCTCATCACGTCTACCTGTTGGTACTGTGGGTCCATCATCTCCCTGAAGAACGCGAACAACTAGGCAGCGTCTACCGGTGCAGGAGGTGGTGGAGGAGGTACCACCGGAATAACAGGGGTAGCTTTCAGATCGACAGGTAGAGGAGAATCTCCGAGAGAAGCAGATGCTCCCTCAAATGCAGGAGTAGTGAGTGGAGCGGTAGCAGCTGCCCGAAGTCGAGCAAGACGAGAGGTAGCAGACCTCTCGGTTGAAGCTGCTGGAACGATGATGTGAGACCGTGTCTTCGGAGGCATCATGAACAAAGATCAAAAGAAGTCAATACGGTAAAAGATACGATATCATCAAGGAAGGACAGTAATATTTCAAAAGAAAACAATTTCAGAAAAATTAAAGATAGCAAAAGATCAAGAAGGGTCCTAGTTGTGATTGAGCACACTCTCTCTCAGCCTATATCCTATATCCTCTCACAGTTAGACCTAGAAATATGACCTGCATGGGCCACCACCAAAAATATTGTCATGACCCGCACCCGGAAAATTGGACATGAGTCATGGGTACGTCCGGCCTATGCCGTAAAATCGGCGGTAGAACACTGTCTAGGTCACAACTATCTATATATCACAATAACCTGTCAAGATAACCTCTCCAAAAGGAGGACAACATTACAATATATTCATAAACTCAATCACAATAACTAGAGAAAGAGTAAAAGCACGATAAGATATCAATAAAAGAAACAAGGAACCAAAGAGAGCAAGTACAATATCCAAAATATACAGTCCAAGTCTAAGAGTCTACAATATCTCACAGTAGCAACAAAATAAATAATACAATCATCCAAAACCAACTGGGAACAAACCCAGTGAAACCCACCTAGCTATACTAGGGCGCTAGCGGCGTCTCCTCAGTTGGGACGAGCTCCTCCTCTATCTCAGGGTCACAACAATCGTCGACGCCTGGCTCGTAGTAAGTCGGGCAAAAGTCCTCAGGATCCTCTGAAAAAGTATATCCAGTCAGGATTGGAGCAAAGTACATAAATTTGAAAGCAACTCCAAATACATGGTAAGGTCTAATAACTAGCAATAGAAAAAAATACAAGATGTACAGGAAAGTAAATACATGGTAGAACTGATAAAGTAACGGTAATGTAAAACTGGGGAACAATACAAGTAGTAGAGAAGTAACTGCATGTGAGAAAATATGAATACTAGCTAAGTGACTTGAGCACATGTTCGTTATGTGATCGGCTTGGATTGCACATGATTTATTCTATGACAACTCCGTTATACGTGAGTTGCATAACCGATATACACATGAATACTGTTTGGATTTGATCACATAACCAAATTCTACTCCCCTTCCCCACTAATACTCTTGAATCCAACCATGACACGCTATGTACATGATAAATAACTCACGCACATGAAAGCGAGAGCACACGAAGCATATAAAGCACATGAGAATCAATACCAAAAGCACATGATGAAATACACGTGATAGAGCATCCGATGAATATGGTAAGGGGAATAATATCTCATGACGGGATCCAACTAGTACCAGCTCGTGAAATAATGTGTCAGAATCAAGTATTAACAGTTCTAGAATAGGTGATATATATGCTATCATGAAATAGAAACAATCAGAGGTAGGTACTCGTCTGACGTCTTGAGGAACTGGTGAGGATCGAGATCCGGACTATCGTCACAAAGACCTATTACAAAAAGCAAGATTAAACGGGGTTCTAAATAGTTAAACAAATATAAAATAACTAAAAATAAGCTTCTAGGGTTGTTCTAGGTCAAACGGGTCAAACCGGTAAAATATGGGTCAAAAGTCAACCCGAGGTCCAAAATGTCAACTCTAGGCCGAAACTAGGTCAAAGGTTGACTTTGGCAGTTAACTAGGGCAATTACGGTCAATTCTAGGTCAAACTAGGGTGCCCCTAAAATTCTAGGTCAAAACTAGCTCATTAAGCTATTAAACCCTCAAACTCGCCTCTTTGAGATACCGGGATACCCTCGGTATCCGATATATCAACCTACGCTATACACCCCGCCTATACCCTCTAATATATATCCTAACACGTATATATAATATATATATATATATATATATATATATATATAAACATCACTTATCCCATACACGGGCAAAAATCCAATACCTTGCCCCGATACCCAATACCTTGAGTATCTCAAGGTATTGAGATACCTTACCTTACCCTTCTCATCTCACTAACTATGCATCTAACTACATATATATATATATAGATATCTATATACCTATCTATCTATTACCCGCCTATATAAATACCTATCCATCTATCTCAAAATATATATATATATATATATATATATATATATATATATATATATATATATATATATATATATATATATATATATATATATATATATATATATATATAATCTCTCACTCTCTCATCTCTAGCTAGCAGCTAAAAAGGGGGGGGTGTTTGTAGCTGCTACTGCTAACTGCTGCTGCTACTGCCAACTGTTGTTGCTGCTGCTACTAATTATTGCTGTTGTTGCTGCTCTCTCCTTCTCTATCTCTCGATCTCACCCTCTCTCTATCTCTCTCAACTCACTCTCTCTTCCTCTCTTCCCTCTATCTCACCCTCTCTCGATCTCTCTCAACTTACTCTCTCTTCCTCTCTTCCCTTCTTTCTCACCCTCTCTCGATCTCTCTCAACTCACTCTCTCTTTCCCTCTTCCCTCTATCTCACCCTCTCTCGATCTCTCTCAACTCACTCTCTCTTCCTCTCTTCCCTTCTTCCTCTTCCAATCTCACTCACTCACTCAACACTCACACACACTACACACACTACACACATACATATACTCACACACACACACACACACACACACATATATATATATATGTATATATGTATGTGTGAGTGAGTTAATATATATATATATATATATATATATATATATATATATATATATGTGTGTGTGTGTGTGTGTGTGTGTGTGTGTGTGTGTATATATATGTATGTATGTATGTATGTATGTGTGAGTGAGTTAATATATATATATATATATATATATATATATATATATATATATATATATATATCAACTCTCACACATACATATATATACACATACACAACCACACACAACCATACACACAAATACACATACACACACAAACTCACCCATATATATATATATATATATATATATATATATATATATATATAATATATATATATAAACTCAAAAACCTAATACACACTTCCCAAGGCTAAACCAACCCGCGCACAAGCCCGAAACCTAGAAACCAAGTCGAAATGGCCATTTGGTCATTTCGACGAACACTTGGAGTGCGGCTTGTAATACCCACGAAACGCACGCCAAACCTAATCGAAATCGATCCAAAATTTATCCACGAGTTCTAATCGATGTCTAGAACCTCACAAAAATACTAACTCTCCGATTCTAAATCCATGACAAAAATTCACTTGTGTATGGAACCCATGTCGAAGGAAAACTCCCAAATCGCCCGAAACGCCCAAAACTCCGCGATACAACCTCACGTGTACGAACGGGGATATGAACCTACCCTCAAGACACCCTAGCACGTCTACCTAGGTCCATCTAACCTAGGGTAATACCCAAAATGGGCCTATCTCAGATTTTACCCAAAATTGACACAAAACCCTAGGTCAAAGTCTCCAAACCTATCCAAACAAGTTCTAACTTACTCCCATGGGTAGCTATAATGTCTAGAAAGGTTCTAAACTACTAATTATACTATATTAAAGTAATCACTAAGAGGAAAGTTATGATTTACCTCTTGGGAGTTGAAATCTTAATGCCAAAGTCTCCAAAAACCCTAAATTCATCACACCAAGCCTCCAAGCCTCCAAACCAAGCTTCTACACCAAATCTAGGCTCTACACACCTGTAAAAGCATGAAAAATACGCCGGATGGCTATACGCAGCATATTGATGCAGAGCAGCGTAAACAGAGGCCTTCAGAGCCATCAAGCGTGCAATAGAGCTTTTTTGCTAAACACAGCGTGAAATATTAAAAGCTCAAAAGACCATCCGCGTAAGATAGTACGTCCAAACCGCTTCAGCGTAAATAGGGTGCTTCATCGACTCCTGGGCGTAAAACCCATCCTCTTTCAATGCAGCATTGAAGTGTACAAGAGACGCTTCGTATTCTCCGAAGTGAACCTGTCAGATCCTGCAATGAACCTGTCAGATCCTGCAATGAACCTGACGTCTGGACTTCTGACAAAGGGATACTGCTCGACTATCCAGACGAAGGCTATAATGATGGCATGGCACTGCGACCCAGGCTATCATTTACCGTCATATCCTTTGCGTAAACTGCTTTTACGTGCACGAAGGGATACTCTGCCTTATTTTACACAGGCAGACATGAGCTGTTTATGCTCTGCAGTAGACAAACCGCCTGCCACATCAAAAGCTGCACTCCGTACAGGGCTGGAGGCACGTCTCTACGTCCAATACACAGAGCGATGACAGATGCTCGAGGCACATCTCTACGTCTAATGCAGAGAGCGGTAACAGTTTCTTGAGGCACGTCTCTGCGACTGATGCACAGAAGGGCTGCAGACCTTCAAAAACACGCCTCTGTATTTAATGCACATGATGGTGGCAAATCTTTGCATTTAATGCAAGAGATTTGATTATATCTTCAAAAGCAGTAATTTTTGGCTAAGACGTCCACATCAGCACTCTGGCACGTTACGCAGCGGCTTCTACGCCCATTCAGCTTCTGTGCTCACTCGGCTTCCACGTCCACTCGGCCTCTATGACCACTCGGCTTCTACGCCTACTTGGCTTCTATGCCTACTCGGCTTCTACGCCTATTCGGCTTCTATGCCGCTTTGATAACTATTTGGCTTCTACGCCATGGTGACAGTTATTGGCTTCTACGCCAACCTCTTCTACACAAGGGATAACTACCTACGTAGCTTCTACGCTGTGATCTTCGTAGCAGATATACGCATTTTGTCCCCTTAGTTGGACACGCGTCACATGCTCACTCAAAAGGTCATCTATACGCAGGCATTGGTTATTTTAAACCATCGTATAAAAGGGTGCTGTACTTTCCACTCCTCGGTTTCTATATCGACGGAGTGGTCACTGTCACCAGAACTCTATAAATAGAGACCTCTATCAACAGAGAAAAAGGTCAAAGAAATTAGGGTCAGAAATTGGTCAAGAAAACCAATATCAGATCCAAGGTCGAACTTCTAAGAAAGATTGAACCAGAGGTCAAGAGAGAGAGAGAGAGAGGAGAATCCAGAGCTCAGGCAAAGAGTAGGTATCGACGACTTTGGCATCGTGCATCCACCCTCTTTTGCAACCTTCGAAGCTGCTTCCTGTCTTCTACGGCACTTCTTCATCATCGTGTGGTCCAAAGGCTAAAGTGATCGACTGCAGATCAGACACCTATAGCAATATTTACCCAGATTAAATAAATTATACTCCTACATCCTCGTGTATGATCAAATTGTACAAGTTTGTTTGTAAACCAAAGAAGGCGGGTTTCGTGTAAAACCTCGTATTATATACACTTTGTTTTTTCGTTTAATACCACAAACAAGATGGCAACTCTGCTGGGGAAATCCTTTCTCTTCTGATAAGGAAGTAATTGCTCAACACGATACGGTATCTGTAGGAACCGTGAAGAAGACACTGGTCGTCCAATTCGACCAGTCTGCCTACGAAGACATGCTTCGAACCAGGGGTAGCTCTCACCCTCTCTCCGTCCAAGACAACAGGAAGCTGCGCAAGGTCTGGATGCCCAAGACCTCCTCTACCATTCCTGTGGACTCTCCGATCTCTCCGATCCCTTCGACCAATGAGGTTGTAGCATTGCTCCCTCCGTGCCCTGCACGTAAAATTCAGTCTCCCGCTACGCGCGGTACAGACAAAACTTCGGGCAAAGCCTCAGCGCTAACCCAGAAGTATCCACTATGCTCTACGCGTAGAAACCAGTCTCCCGCTACGCGCGGTACAGACAAAACTTTGGGCAAAGCCTCAGCGCTAACCCAGAAGTATCCATTACGCTCTATGCGTAGAAACCAGTCTCCCGCTATGTGCGGTACAGACAAAACTTCGGGCAAAGCCTCAGCGCTAACCCAGAGGTATCCACTGCGCTCTACGCGTAGAAACTAGTCTCCCGCTACGCACGGTACAAACAAAACTTCTGATGATGCCTCAGCGCTAAATCGGAAGTACAAAATGCGTTCAGCGCGTAAACATTCATCTGCCTTTCGCGAAAAAGCAGATGACCCCTGTAATCTACGCAAGGGAAAGCAAGCGGCGGAGTACTCAACTTCTCGGCCTTTATGCCAGCGAGGATTATCCGCCACCCAGATGGCCAACCTGTTATACACAGGTGGCACAGGGAAAACCGTGGTGCCCAATCTCCGCATGCCCACTGATGGGAACAGAAGGAACAAGTCGTCGTCTTCTTCTTCTGCAACTTCTCCTAACCTGTGGGATTATCTGATCCAGAAATGCAAAGACAAGAGTCGTAAACAGGCTTCAGTTCCCCTGACGGTCAAACGCGAAGAGATCTTATGGGAAGATACGTCAACGTCCAATGTCATCATGACAGGTGGACCACACGAAGATTCCATCTTTATTATTCTACCAACTCACGATGATCAGCATCCAATAATCTTCGGTCGCAGACGGGGTACCCCGATCATACAGGATGAATCTCGCGAGTCTGAAACTGACAGGATACAAACCCACAGATATAGCCCGCAAGCATTAAATATTATGCAGAGCATGGGTTATGATTTGAAGCTGAAACAAGGCCTCAACTATGGAAAAGGTAGACGAACACTGTTGCGTGGTAATTCTCACCATCAACAAGCTCATTTCGGGTTGGGATATACTGTATCTCTTACGAAACCCAAAACTTCAAAATCTAACCCGGTACCACCAGAGGCAGCTCCTGCTAAATTAGTTCCTGTGGCCAGAGGCCACGGCATGTCTAGGGGTAACTTACCTTGGCAAAACAAGGCGGCATCCAAGGCTAGGGGCAAAATATCCTCAAGATCCGAAGATGATGCAACGACGACAATCTTCCCGGAAGACCGTAAAACTCAGGCATTATGAGCCTTACGACCAAAAGGGACTTTCTCCTTCCAAGAAGAAGACATCGCTAAAATCTTTAATATGTTAAGAGAGGAACGCAAGCTTCAGCTACCCAACATCAGATACCCTGAGAGGGCCGGCAAAGTCGATGACCCAGATTATTGTCTCTTCCATCGGTACACTTATCACCCTACAAAGGCCTGCTATGTACTAAAAAGGAGAATTCATGAGTTGATTGATGCCAAGGTCATTACTTTGCATTTGTAAACAAGGGAACGATCACTACAGAAAAATACCAGATGATGAGTCCCTAAAAAGTTTTTTCCAGTAGATCCTTCGGAGGAAATCACTCTATAGTAAATTTTTGCGATCAAAGTTTGCCATGTTCATATTACCTCTGAATAAACTTTCGGCTATCGACTATCTTCTGATATAGGTTGCCATCTACACTTAACACCCGTACTTAGTCATAAGTATGCCAGTAGTGTTAAGTCCACAAAAAACTGCCATGTCCATATTACCTCTGAGCAGACGTGTACCTCCATCTCCAAAGGAGTCACGATCAAAAGTTTGTCATGTTCATATTACCTCTGAATAAACTTTCGGCTATCCACTATCTTCTGATATAGGTTGCCATCTACACTTAACACCCGTACTTAACTCTAAGTACACCAGTGGTGTTGAGTCCATAAAAACTGTCATGTCCATATTTACCTCTGAGCAGATGTATGCCTCTATCCCCGATAGAGTCACAACCCAGGGAGTTTGTCATATTCATATTACCTCTGAACAAACCTTCCAAAATTCGGCTATCGATTATCATGTTCATATTACCTATGATATCGATTGTCATCTCAACTTAGCACCCGTACTTAACTCTAAGTACGCCAGTGGTGTTGAGTCCACAAAAACTGCCATGTCCATATTACCTCTGGCAGGGCTTGTCCCCAAACCTATTATTTGCACTCTCTTGCGCAACAAATGATAGGTCCCAAAAAAAATTCCCCTGTGGAATGCCCGCAATGAAAAGTAGTACATGGCAACTATTCTTCGATGGTGCCTCCAGAACTGGTCCTAGGGGAAACGTGGTTTCAGGAGTAGGAATCGTCCTGGTCACTCCTGATAAACTTGTCATCTACCGAGCATATTCTCTTAGCAAGTCATGCTCCAACAATGTGGCAGAGTACAACGCTCTGCTAATCGGACTCCAAGTCGCTAAAGAGCTGGGAGTCGAGTCCCTGGAAGCTTTCAGTGATTCTCTGCTCATCATCAATCAAGTCAGGGGAATATATGAAGTCCAGAATCCAGACCTCATCCCCTATCACCAAGCAACGGTCGAGATAGCCATGACATTCAAAGGGTTCTTCCTAGAGCATGTACCTCGATCTCAGAATCTGGAAGCTGATGCCCTAGCTAGTCTAGCTGCGGATTTAGCCACTCCTATAAGAAGGCAGGATTCGGTGATCCTTCTTAACAGAGATTTATTCTGTGTGAAGAACAACTTTCACATAGAATGCAGCTACGCTGTGAACACAGATCCCCCTAGAAGAGACTGGAGAAGTCCCTTCATAGATTTTGTCGCAAACGGAATCTTGCCGGAGGACCCCAAAGAAGCAGTATCCGTCAAAAGACGATCATTACGCTTCTACTTCGATGCATCTTCACAATGCCTATATCGTCGGACCTACGACGGACTGCTATTGAGATGTCTCTCTGACGACGAAGTACAGCAGATTATTCGGGAAGCTCACGACGGCGTATGCGGAGCACATCAGCCCGGTCCTAAGCTACAGGATCGTATCAGGAGAATGGGCTATTACTGGCCTACTATGATCGCAGACGCGATCAACTATGCAAGACAATGCAGAGCCTGTCAGGTACATGCAGACTTCATACATCAACCGTCTGAATATCTACATCCTACGGTTGTATCATGGCCTTTCGAAGCATGGGGTATGGATATCATTGGTCCTATTCACCCGTCTTCTTCCAGAGGTCACCGGTTCATACTGGCCATCACGGATTACTTCTCCAAATAGGCAGAGGCAATCCCTCTTGCTGAGGTAAAGGCGTCTAATGTGATCAGCTTCATCAAGTATCACGTCATTTATCGCTTTGGGATTCCCCGAAGGATAATCCATGACAATGGGCCTCAGTTCATCAGCCAAGCATTTTATCGATTTTGCGATAAAAATCGGATACACAATATTGCCTCTACGATATATTATCCAGCTGCTAATGGTTTGGCGGAAGCTTTCAACAAAACCATTATCAAACTCTTGAAGAAGTTCGTCTCTTCAAACAAGAGAGATTGGAATGAGAAGCTGGACGAATGTCTCTGGGCATACCGCACAACAGTACGAACACCGACAGGTTGTACCCCATTTTTACTGGTCTACGGGAGCGAAGCAGTTCTCTCCATTGAAATCCAGATCCCGTCACTCAGGATAGCCATGACTAATGAGCTGACTCAAGAAAAGAATGACCTGTTAAGGCTTCAAGAGCTAGAAGGATTAGACGAGAAACGCCTCCAAGCTCAACAGCGCATCACGCTCTACCAAGCATGCATTTCCAGAGCTTTCGATCATAAAGTAAAGGAAAGAGTGTTCAAAGTCGGCGAGCTAGTTTTAGCCGTAAGAAGGCCAATGATTCTTACTCACAGGAGTAAAGGCAAATTCTAGCCCAAGTGGGAAGGCCCTTATGTGATCGAGACAATGTTCTTAAACGGCGCCTACAGGATAGCCCGGCCTAATGGAGACCTGTTAATGGCTCCTATCAACGGTCCTGAAAAGGTACTATGTTTAATCTCCTCTGCTCAAGTGGAATATAGCGAGAATCTCAATTCTCACAAAACTACTTCCAAAACAAAACTAGTTGGGTCATATTCTATCATGTTCATATAACCTCTGAATAGATATGTTCGACTAATTTGGAAATATAATACCTATCACGTCCATATTACCTCTGATAGTGTCTTGTCTACAAACTTTAGTCAAAGCATATTCTATCATGTCCGTATGACCTATGAATAGATATATCCTACCAAAGCATATTCTATCATGTCCGTATGACCTCTGAATAGATATGTCCTGCTAAAAGTTTATCGAGAGTCTATCACGTCCATACTACCTCTGATATCACTCTCGCCCAAACCTGTCATTTACATTCCGAAATGATGGGTCCACAAAGTCAGAAAAGAGTCGCTTTTATTTATTCCCAAAGAAAAAAGAGAGAAGAATTACATTTGGAAAGCAAAAAGAAGAAAGGGTACATCATTGTGGGGGAGCGGTCAGATCGCGAATCAGCTGCACCAGTGCAGTTATCCTCTCATCCCTGGAAACCAAGGCATCGGCGCGGGCACGCTCCAGCCGTGCCTCGGGGTTGCTCGTAAAGGACAGTTTGGCCCTTGCCCGAAGAGAACCCGCACGGGCGGCTTCTGCACGCTCCAAATCCCATCGCGCTGTGCTCAGTCGACCAGTCGCTACATCTAGACCTGCCAACGACTGGGAAGCCCACTCCTCTGCCAGAGCGAGTTTTTTCTTCAACTTGTGGGCCCTCACTACGTTCCCTTCATGCTCGGATTGGCACTTCGTCTGAAGAGCAAGAGCCTCCTCTACGACAGCTTTTCTTTCATCCATCTCCAACTTAAGTGCTTTTATGGAGTTATCTAGGCTTTCCAGCTGTTTAGTAAGCCGTGCAGTCATGAGGTCGTATCTGGCCTGGACCTCAGCTTCAAGGCTGCCCCGAGTCAGCTGCAAGTATTTGTTAATAGGTTGCTCCAAACCATTAACCATCGCCTCCAGGGCGTCAGCTACCCCAGAATCGCCGAACTCCCTGACCGCCCCGATCGAAAACTGAGAAGCCTTCTTCAGACGCTCGAAGTCTAGATTCTTCGCCAACACTATTGATATCAACATTTTCAAACTGGTGTAAAAGAGGCTGGTATATTGCTCGGTCAGCACAACTAGATCCGATTGGACGCCAGGAGTGGCCGCGATATTGGCGAGTCACCCTCCAGGAATGATTGCAGACGAGGTGGCCACAGCAACCGCCTCGACGGGTGGTACGACCGAAGGAGGTGCGACAACGACGGTCGAAGTCATCGTCATACTCGCGAGAGGCGAGGTCACGATAATGGGTTCGTCCTCCTCTTGAGATGACGAAACCACTCCGGGCGAGCTGGCCCTCGAAGATATTTCCTCCTCGAAGTCAGGCGCCTCCGTATCATTGCCAGGAGCCCGAGCAGAGCCAGAAGGCGCTTCAACGCTATACTCCCCGTGGACGCCATCCCCTGAGAAGAGGACAAGAAAGTTGATATCAATATGATGGTAATATTTCTAAGAGGAGACATAAAGATGACATTTACCCGTAGCCAACGGTATATATGTCACATCTGCAGCCGATGTAGCTAAATCATACCTTAATGACGCAATACGAACTGTCATACCTGGAGAAGGGGGTGGGCCAACCGACATCGCCAGGTGCTCTACCGAGCCTTCACCAAGACGCAGTCGAGGTTCGTCAGCTGTAATCTCGCTAGGCATGCTCACGGATAGGGCAGGAGTTTCATCCGTTGCTGGTCTAGGGAAAGATTCTCTTATTTGCCTCGGCCACGCAGGCGATTTTGTTCCACTACCGAAGGCGGTGGCAGCAACGGCAGACTCAAGCAGGGGTTCTCTGGCACCGCCAGCCAAAACTGAGGGTCCCTCTCCGAAAGGCGAGGAACCTCCAATCAAAGAGACATCCCCAATAGGGAGACAGCAGGTTCCTCTCTAGGAGCCTCAATACCAGGAATCCGGAGAGAACGATTAATCGTCTTCTTCTTCCTCTTGCGAGGGGAAGTCTGCCTCGAAGCAGGAGCCCTTCGCTTCCCAGAGACTACCAAAGCCCCCGCAGGCGGAGGCACTTCACACCTCGGCACCGACACCAGAGGCTCATCCGGAGTGACAGACTCCTCACCCTCATCAGAAGAAACCGAGGGGACTTTGACTCTTCCCCCGGGCTTGGAAGAAGGCACCCTAAAGCTTTCACGCATGTCAAAATCGCGATGGAAGGTGTTGATCGCCACGTAGAACTGGGCATACGAATGGAGGATGCGTAGCTCCGTGGAGAGTGTGACGACCGACACGATAAAGATTGCTCCCGTACAACCCATGATAAAATACCGTCATCCTCTGGCTCCATTAATGAGTCCGCCCCTGGACCTGAACCTCGTGACGACATTGCCCACGTGCAGCTGATCGTACCCAAACTGCCTGGCAAACCGACTGGGCAAGTAGAGCTCGAAGAAGCAATGATCTTCGCTTCTGTACAGCAAATGGGAGGGTCTGATGCAGAACAACCAATTAAAAGCTTTCGGAGAAAGATTGGTCTTCTCTCCACCTAAATCCTCAAGCCTAATCCCCGACTGATTGCGATGTATAGAGGGGACAATACAGAGGAGCTTCCAGCAATGACTGAGGTTCAGCACCAGCCGACAGTCTAGAACTGTGTTCACGTTCCAGGAGAGTCCTTGTAGTTCAGCAAGAAACTACCCCCCGAGCTACTACCAGGGCCGGGAGACATCACCCGGGGGTTGTGAAGAATTAACCATCCCATCAAGTACAGGTATGGTAACTCTACCCTGGGAAAGCTATCACGCCGAGCTTCATCAACGAGCAGTCCATCAGTCATGGCTCTCAGGCCAGCCTGTATACGGCACACCATGGCAGGGAGCAAGCCCAGTCTTGCCCCAAACACCAGACGCACAGCAGGCCACAGGATGTTCCGGTGAATGCGGTCCGCGGACGCGATACCGGGCACCACTACTCGACGCAGCCATATGGAGAGGAAACCAGCCAGTCGGGCTTCCTTAGACCGAGGCCGGCGACAGTGCCTCAAGTAACTGTAGGCCTTAGTGCCTTCAGGATACTTTCCTACCCCGTCATTGAGAATTTGATATGGAGCTTTAGCATCCTCCATAAGATCCTCAATGACCTGGGCACTGAGCACGCCCAAACAGTTCACGGGCTTATTCTTGCCCCCCAAAACTTTCTCCGACTTGGCGGACCTGGCCCGATGGAAGAAGAGGTAGGACGTCCACTTAGTGGTGTGAGCCAAATCAGAAGGCTCATCATAAAAAGCGGTGCACGCGAAGTAGTGGCACATCAGCTCTTGATACACCTCCACAAGCCGAGGGTCCGAGTCCTCCAACTCCCGGTTGGTGGGAACATACTCTTCATATGGGGTATCCCCCATCGGCAGTCTCGAGATCACTGCCATCTCATGGAGGGCCAACCCTAACTTCCCCAGTGGAGTGGCGAAGGTCCCGGTGAGCGAAATATATCGCTCCATCAGTGCCAGAAACAGGTTATGGTTGGGAGGCAACCCAACACTCGTCGCACTCACAGCAGCATACAGTCCAATGCCCTCCAGCTCTCTCCGAAAATGCTTCAAGGCCCAGTCAACTAGGCAAGCCTATCGGAGGTTTGTTGGGGTGATCCACCCATTGTACCGAGGATTCTCCTTGGGGTATACCCCCTCGCCCCATGAAGTCATTGCAGAAAGTCGGCAATTGGACCGGCTGGATCACTGAACTGTCTTCACTCGGGACGCTGCCCGGGCACAGTCCCCTGAACACCGTCACAACGCCGGAAGGGCGGCTGAAAAATGACCCATGGTCAGCTTCTTTCAGATGAAAGATCTTCCCCGGCTTCCCGTGAAGATCGGGAGTCAGCGTCCACGACATCCTCCTGGAATGTGTCGCATGGGAGAAAGCCGAGATGGGATAATCTCTCGGCATCGTTGGCAGATACAAGACCACACTCTTGGCGGGGAAAACCCAGGGTTCTCTCTTGGGCTTCATCTGGGACTGTTTGTCAATCATGTCCCCAAAGAGAAAAGCCGGCTTTATGTACTGGTCCCCGTCTATGTACGTCAGGGGCTCTCCGTTAATCATGTTCAGCAACGTCCGCTCACCCTGAACCGATATCAAGATCTCCCTTCCTTCAGGATACTGGGGTCCGGAGATAGGAAATGTCACGTGGGACAGATCCTCCAGATAGTCTGAGTGCAGCATCCCGGCAGCGGAACCCATCACCTCGGCCAGTGGAGACTCATGCAAGTTAACTGCAAAAGTGCAAGGAAAATACGTCATTACAAATCTTGTAACATAAAGACCAAGAAACGACAGTCTGTGCTTTACGCCAAGACTGTACAAAATTTGGTCATTTTACGCCGAAAGTCACATCCAGAAGCGTAATTGGCGGTATACAGTCCGTGCTTTACGCCAGACTGCCAAAATTCTAGTTATTACGTCGGAGGTCCCATCCACAAGCGTAAAACTAAAATTTTATAGTATACACCAAGTTTTCGGCAGTCAGAGCTTTTACACTCAAAACTGCAAAAATATGGAGTTTTTACGCTGGCACATTAGAAATGTGGGCGTAAAAGATGAAAACGTCTTTGTGCGTCATCTTTCTCAAAGAGGCTATCAGCACAGAAGACGACCTAGCACGGTCACGTTCAATGTGTGCGAAGGATGTTTTGTCATTCTTTGTCATCCCAAAGGCTCTACCTCTAAGGCCGGGTGCGCTACTCGTCGGCAGGATGCTTCGCTCAGAAGAAAGTTCACCTTGCCCGACCGAAGACTCTCGCGCTGGGGCAGAAGAACGAGAAGAAGAACCTATACTCTTTCCCTTAGTGGAGGGGATTTGTTTCGGCGCCATTTCTGAAAACTCGGAGTGCTCGGAGAAAGAACGAGAGAAAAAACTCAAAACAGTCGAAGGCTCTCTTTCGCAGAAGACGGATGAAAAGTTTTTCTCTCAAAAGCTTGGGATATATATAGAGTTCGGGTCGACTCCTCGAATCCTCGGACGGACTCCTCGAAACCCAAACCAAATTTCCTAATTAATATTCGGTTATGATTGGTTCCTACGTCAGCCTATTATTCAGAGAAGGCGGACAGTCAGCGAATTTGAAAAGTTTTTTGCGCAAAGCAGGTCAGCGGTTCCTACGCTAAGGAGCTTTCTACGCTCGACGGCAGCAGATCTACGGTTTTACGCTCGCAAGCTATAAGTCTATGGTTTTACGCCCGGATGCCTTTGTGCTCGATAGCTTTTATGCTCGAGAGGCTACAAACCTACGACTTTACGCTCAGCAGATACCAAATCGATGATCTCACGCTCGGTGGCGCTTAGTTTACGCTCAGAAGCAACAGATCCGTAACTTCACGCTCAGAGAAATTTTCTTTTCAGAAGCTACAAATCTACAGTTCTACACTAAGGAGCTTTCTACGCTCGACAGCTACGAATCTACGGCTTTACATTCGACGGCTACAAGTCGGCTTTTACGCCCAGATGCCTTTGTGCTCAGTAGATTTTATGCTCGAGAGGCTACAAACCTACGACTTCACGCTCAGGAACCACAAGTGTATGATTTCACGTTCGATGGTATTTAGTTTATGCTCAGAGGCTACAGACTAATAATTTCATGCTCCACGACTTTCCGTATATCCGAACAGTTCTCAAGGTGGTCGATTACAGGAGTTCACACAGAAGATACTCCTTCTTGACCTCAAAATATCTCAAGTACCCGAAACATACAGAGTTCAAACATTAAGAAAATTACTCTTCTCGGGTCAATTGGAGGTTCATCCAGACTCCAGTCTAAATATCTCGTCTATCAAGATGGCAACTCAGTTTGACAGCCATTTCTCGACCCTGTTCCAAGGGATTTTCGAGAAATCATTCTTGAAGATGAAGTCTGAACAAAAATTTTGTTCATCAGAGGTAAAAACAACAGTTCAGAGCTCTACGCGGTTCCTCAGTCTTAGCAGCAGGACAGTTCTAAATGTTTAAAATGCTCAAACAGCGTTCTATGGACTATTCGCTATGCGTAAAAGACTGGACCTAGCACTCTTTCTATACAGAGTCGGCATAAAGAATCAGACGTGTCGAAGCTACACATATTCAGACTTCACAGCAATGTATGGCAAAACGGTCATATGTAGAGAAGAAAGACGACTTTATTAAAAGAAAATCACGATTACATATGAGGGAAATCCGGTCTACAAGGATTTTTCTATATTTTTATGATTACATATGATGAAAACTCTGTCTACAAAGGATTTCCCAATCGTCGTCTGAAGATCGCCCAGAAGCTGTTCTGACAGGTTCTCAATGGGCTTCAATTCTTCATCCATCTTCTCCAGCAGTCAGTCAGTTCCAGCGAACTGACTGACATGGGAATGATCAACGGAGGGAGAATACAGAGTTGGGGCTTGCATAAATTATGCAGATCCCATGCTCCGTGCGCCGTGACCGATTGAGTTGATATATTCCATCCAACTCAATCCTGGACAGCAGCCAGTTTTGCCTGCCCTCGTCCACCGGTAACGGGAGAAGATACCACTTGCAAGCTGTGTGGTCCAATGTGACCCTTCCCTTCTCCTGGAAGAACCGCCAAATAAATTTGCTAATTATCCCGAGCAAGGGAGGCTAATATATCCTTCCATGATCCATCGTTGCAGTGGACACTTGCTCGAAGATGCCATCTTTTTCAGCTCCTTACACGCTGGAAGAATATGATCTCCTTCTTCCTCAGATCGACCCGACGAACTCCGGCGATCATCTCTGCTTGGTGATGGAAATATGGGGAGAACAGGTAAAACCCTCAGCCTTTTTATAGGCAAAGTCACACCGGTCCCCAATAAATCTGCCATAAAGTCAGCATCGACCGTTTCAACGCTCCATTCAGAAACGTTTCGAGTTACGAGGAGCGGTTCATGCTTCATTCAAAGCGTTCCAAATTTTGAGGAATTTGAAAGCTTTGAAGGGGGTCTTGTAGAAGCATGAAAAATACGCCTGATGGCTATACGCAGCATATTGATGCAGAGCAGCATAAACAGAGGTCTTCAGAGCCATCAAGCGTGCAACAGAGTTTTTTTGCTAAACACAGCGTAAAATATTAAAAGCTCAAAAGACCATCCGCGTAAGGCAGTACGTCCAAACTGCTTTAGCGTAAACAGGGTGCTTCATCGACTCTTGGGCGTAAAACCCATCCTCTTTCAACGCAGCATTGAAGTGTACGAGAGACACTTCATATTCTCCGAAGTGAACCTGTCAGATCCTGCAATGAACCTGTCAGATCCTGCAATGAACCTGACATCTGGACTTCTGACAAAGGGATACTGCTCGACTACCCAGACGACGGCTATAATGATGGCACAGCACTGCGACCCAGGCTGTCATTTACTGCCATCTCCTTTGCGTAAACTGCTTTTACGTACACGAAGGGATACGCTGCCTTATTTTACACAGGCAGACATGAGCTGTTTACGCTCTACAGTAGACAAACTGCCTGCCACATCAAAAGCTGCACTCCGTACGGGGCTCGAGGCACGTCTCTACGTTCAATGCACAGAGCGATGACAGTTGCTCAAGGCACATCTCTACGTCTAATGCACAGAGCGGTGACAGTTTCTCAAGGCACGTCTCTGCGACTGATGCACAGAAGGGCTGCAGACCTTCAAAAATATGCCTCTGTATTTAATGCACATGATGGTGGCAAATCTCTGTATTTAATGCAAGAGATTTGATTATATCTTCAAAAGCCATAATTTCCGGCTAAGACGCCCACATCAGCACTCTGGCACGTTACGTAGCGGCTTCTACGCCCATTCAGCTTCTGTGCTCACTCGGCTTCCACGCCCACTCGGCCTCTATGACCACTCGGCTGCTACGCCTACTCGGCTTCTATGCCTACTCGGCTTCTATGCCTATTCGGCTTCTATGCCGGTTAGATAACTATTTGGCTTCTATGCCATGGTGACAGTTATTGGCTTCTACGCCAACCTCTTCTACACAAGGGATAACTACCTACGTGGCTTCTACGCCGTGATCTTCGCAGCAGATATACGCATTTTGTTCCCTTAGTTGGACACGCGTCACATGCTCACTCAAAAGGTCATCTATACGCAGGCATTGGTTATTTTAAACCGTCATGTAAAAGGGTGCTGTACTTTCCACTCCTCGGTTTCTACACCGACGGAGTGGTCACTGTCACCAAAACTCTATAAATAGAGACCTCTATCAACAGAGGAAAAGGTCGAAGAAATTAGGGTCAGAAATTGGTCAAGAAAACCAATATCAGATCCAAGGTCGAACTTCCAAGAAAGATCGAACTAGAGGTCAAGTGAGAGAGAGAGGAGAATCCGGAGCTCAGACAAAGAGTAGGGATCGACGACTTTGGCATCGTGCATCCACCCTCTTTTGCAACCTTCGAAGCTGCTTCCTGTCTTCTACGACACTTCTTCATCATCGTGTGGTCCAAGGGCTAAACTGATCGACTGCAGATCAGACACCTATAGCAATATTTACCCAGATTAAATAAATTGTACTCCCACATCCTCGTGTAGGATCAAATTATACAAGTTTGTTTGTAAACCAAAGAAGGCGAGTTTTGTGTAAAACCTCGTATTATATACACTTCGTTCTTTCGTTTAATACCACAAACAACACCTAGGATAGAAAGAATGGAAGATTAGGGTTTGCATAAATAAGAGAAGTAAATGAAAGGAGAGAGGAAAGGTGAAGATACTTACATGAAAATGGAAAAAGTAAAGAAAGGAAGTAAGGAAAGAGAATGGAGAGTGGAAAAATGAAGAAGAAGGAAATGGAAAGGAAGGGGGGCATGTAGGAAATATGGGGTTAGGGTTTGAGCCTAACACAAAGACCACAATACCCTCAACTTAAGTCTTCCAAACTAGGGTTTTAGGTTTAGTGTTTCTTAAACCAATCTAACTAATCCAAAATAACCCAGCTAGATAATTAAAGATAAAATAACTATTCTACACCAATAAATAAGTCTGACAAGGGTGTTGGTTGGGACTGACAAGGGTCCAAACTAGCCAAAACCCTAAAACAACCAATAAAAATAAATACATCCAACTAATTAAATATAAATACAAATATTTATGATCAATACACAATTTACCAAATTAAAATAAAAATAAAATCCTATTTTTAGAATTGGGTAGTGACAACTGGTACCTGCTCAAGGCATCAGCTGACTATATTGGCCTTCCCTGGATGGTACTGTAATGATATGTCATAGTCCTTCATCAACTCCAACCACTGTCGTTGTCTCATGTTTAGCTCGTTCTGTTTAAACAAGTACTTCAAGATCTTTTGGTCTTTAAAGATCTCTACACGCTCTCCGTACAGATAGTGTTTCCACAGCTTCAGAGCAAAAATGATCGCTACCAACTCCAAATCGTAGGTATGGTAATTCTTCTCATGAGGACATAATTTTCTTGAAGCATAGGTAATTACCTTCCTATTCTACTACAAGACACAAGCCAAACCCTTTTCTGAAGTATCAATAAACATAGTGAATCTACATAATCCTGATGGCAACGTCAACACTGGAGCTGTCGTTAACCTCCTCTTCAGCTCCCCAAAAGTTGCCTGACTCTCCTATGTCCAGAAAAATCCATATCCTTTCTGGTCAGCCTAGTCATTGGCTCCACAATCCTGGAGAAGTCCTGTATAAATCTTCGGTAATAACCTGCTAGGCCCAGAAAACTCCTGATCTCTGCTACTGAACTCGGAGTATCCCATTACTCCACTGCTGAAATCTTCTTCGGGTCCACTGAGATCCCATCACCTGTAATCACATACCCAAGGAATTCAACCTTGTCAAGGAAGAACTCATACTTTAAAAGTTTGCCATAAAGCTTCTCCTTCCTGAGAGTCTCCAAAACTATCATCAGATGCTTCTCATGCTCCTTCGGGGTCTTCGAATATATCAGAATATCATCAATAAATACCACCATAAACTTATCAAGATACTGGTGGAATACCTTGTTCATCTGATTCATGAATATCGTCGGGGCATTGGTTAACCCAAACAGGATCACCATGAACTCAAACTGGCCATACCCAGTCTGAAAAGCTGTCTTCGGAATATCTTCCTTCTTAACTTTCACCTGATGGTAACCTGACCTTAAGTCTATCTTCAAAAATACCTTTGCTCCACTCAACTGATCAAAGAGATCATCAATCCTCAGTATCGAATATTTATTCTTGATAGTGAGATTGTTTAGAGCCCTGTAGTCGATACACATACATACCGACTCATTCTTCTTCGGTACAAACAATATCGGAGTATCCCATGGTGATGAACTGGATCGAATGAAGCCTTTGTCCTATAACCCATCCACCTGCTTCTTTAACTTTGTCAGTTCGCTGTTGTTAACTCTATAGACGTGCTAAAATATCGACTCTGCGCATGGCACCAAATCTATAGAGAAATCAACATCTCGGTTTGGCGGCAAACCTGACAACTCCTCCCGAAAAACATCTATGAACTCTGCTATCAACGAATGTGACAACTCCTTCTCTTCCACCATGACTCCATAGATGGCATCCCCGCTCTGCTCAACTTCTTCTCTGGCAATCTCAAACTCTGGCTCTCCTAGGTAAAAATAAAACTCTTCCTCTACGATAATCTATACTAGTATGGTATTGGCTCAACCAATCCATCCCGAGTACAATATCATAGCTCGGAAGTGGCATTACGAGTAATCACGTGCTCAACTCCCGACCTTCCAGTATAATTCTCCGATCCTTACAAACATCATTGACCAGGATAATGCCTCCCCTAGTCGTGATCTTGTAAGTCTTAGCCAAAGGTTCAGACTCTAATCGATGCTTAAGAGTAAAAGATACATGTACAAAAAAATGGAAAGCACCATAATCAAACAAAGTATAAGCTGAAATAGAATCAAGAAGAACTGAACCTGATATCAATCTTCGACTGTCTCCTCCTTCTCAACTACCATTATGAAAGCTCGCCCTCGTGGTACACCTCTCTGCTACTGCTAGTACTAGACAAAATGCTACTATTTAGTCTGTAAAGGAGGTCCCCTCTACTGTCCCACAGGTGGCCTCACTAGTTCTCTCTGTGCTTGTGCTGCTCCATGGCCTGCTCGAACTGGAGCCACTAGACACTCCCTTAACTGGTATCCTGGCTCTCCGTAATAGAGGCACACTCCAAGCCTCTTCTTGCAGACCTCCCGTGTATGTCCAATCTTCCCACAGTGAGTACACTACGGGGCCTGTTGTGATGGTTTTGGGGCCTGGTATGCTTCATGTGTCGGTGCTCGAAATGGTGCATGAAACCATTGTCTCTGCTGTTGGAATGTCCTCTACTGCTGGAAGTAGGGTCGTTTGGCTGGACCGTACTATTACCAGCTCCTCCTAATATATCTCGCATCCTCTTATATTTGAGCTCCAAGTCATCCTCTTCTCTATGTGCGTCCATCAGGATATCCTCAAATATCGCTGTACGGTGTCCTCTAGTAAGAGATTTGATCTGCCTGATCAAACCCTTCTAAAACTTTTAGGCCTTCCCTAAAGGATTATGTCTCTCTACAAATCTACCTAGTCTGTAGAACTCCGTTGCGTACTCGTCCACCGTCATATTTCCCTGGACAAGATCTAGGAATTGGCTCTCTAGAGCACTCAGAGCCACATCTGGAAAGAACTTTTTCTTGAAAAGCTCTTTAAAAGCTTCCAAAGTCAGTCCTAGCATTGCGATCCTCGGGTTCGTACGGAACAATGTCAGCGCAATATCAAAAATTTGGCTACCCGCTGCCTCCACTTGTAAACCCCCTGAAATCTGTGCTAGCCTCAAGGCTCTCTCAACAACCTCGATCCAATCGTCCGCGTACAATATCCCTTCGATGCTCTTGTAATCCTTGGGCCCCATTCTCTTGAAGTTAATCATTGTACCTGGCCTCGATTGGTATGGTATGGGATAAAGCGGTATGGTTTGTGGCTGAATAATTGCTACCCTTTCAATAGTAGCTAGTGCTAACTGTTGAGCACTCTCAATGCCCTGACGTAGAGCGTCCGTCTATCACTGCTGCTCCGCCATCATCTCCTATGTCACACCCCAGTCCCAAAATATCGAGGGACTAGCTACGTGGCAATGGCCAGCAGCACACATCGATGGACAAACCCAATTTAATGGATCTATCGGGGCATACATAAGCTGTAGTACAACAATAAGGGTCTACTAATCTCATCCACAAGATAATCACAGATCAAATGCCAGAATAATACAAATAAATGTAAACTAATATATCTCAATAAAAGTATCTCGGAGAATAATCCGAGAATAAGTCTGATATATCATTGCAATAGACAGGAAATAAAGTAACTAGAAACGGAAATAACTGAGTATATAAATTCGATACTCAGGATAAGTCCTCTGGCACGATCTCGTCCTCGGATTTCTGGTTCTACTCCAAGAAGTATGCACATGTTCCTGCTTCTGCTAATGCTCCGATCCCGTATACCTCGGGATAGATCTTGTCAGCTAATCCTGGGGACATAATCCGGATCCAGGTCCTCAGGGGACATAACAAGGTACAAAATAACTCATGCCAAAATAAAATCAGTACAGCAATAAATGAGATAATAAGGTAAACTATATAACTAGCTAAGTGATATGCAAGTGAGAGTTTTAGTCATACTCGGGCTGAGACTACTATAGGATCGGTGTCGGAGAAACCCGTAGCAGTATTTTCTCGAAGGGCCAGTACGGTACCAAAGCTCTGTGTCAGAGTCTAAGGCACTTCCATTAAAGTTATATATATATATATATATATATATATATATATATATATATATATATATATATATATATATATATAATCAGCCTTTTGTATGGTAAATCTTTCCCCACCCAATGTAATCTCATGACACAGTTTCATAATGTCTCATGTCCATGTCACGCAAGACCATATCTAATGCAACAAGTCAGAATAAAACCTAAGCATGTAAACTGTGTATGTCATAAACCTGTATCCTATACAGAATCACCATGAATATCTCAAGAAGATTCTGTCTCATAAATAGTGTCAAGTGTCCTGGGTTATGATGTACTTGATAAGACCAGTACGAGAATGTAAAGGGTGTCGATATCCATCTCTAGGTGACATTACACAACTCCGCGTACGGTGTTGGCACCCGACTATTAATCGAACGCTAAGTAAGTCACACGGTCCTAGGTTAAGAATTAACAAGATATAAATAAATCAAGAAAATATGTAACAAGAACTGCAATGTTGGCAAGGTACACTTGCCTGGGGTTTGAATACCAACAGTTGTCCCTGTATCAGTGGATTCTACAGGTACTCCTCCAAAAGCTGTAATAAACATCACCAACAAGCTCAAAAAATATCAAATAGCTAGAAACGCCTGTCCTTAAGTCCAATTTGGACACAGGGGCAAAAATGACAGTTTCTGGTCAAAGCGGGGTCCACATGTGGGCCGCTTTGCACCAAAAAATGTGTCAGGGTCAAAAGTCTCCAAATTTGTCAAACTTAGTGTCAACAAGTCAGGAACGATGATACGAACCCAACGGAACATCCAGAAATGGATTCCGATGAGCCAATCACAAAATCGCGCGTCAAGTGGAGCCGCGGGGCCCACGATATGCAATTTTGTCAACGTTCTCAAAATTGAACCAAACTTGGGTCACAGGACCAGCGTATTGCTACGAGTCCGATGGCGCAAGTTTCGTTTTGATCCGACGTGTGTACACGAAGTTATGACGTGTTCCAGAACAGGCAGATACGGGACGTTGTCGGCGGATACGCGTTGATTCCGGTGTGCACGCACATCCTAATGAACTTCTGTGAAATCCTACACGTCCGTATCAACGGCGCGCACATTTTGGTAAAGACCGCACGCGACCAAGTCATCCCGTTTGGCGGGGCGCACTCAGTTCCGGGGGAAAATAGGGTATTATTTTTCCTGTTTTTGGATCGCGGTTTGCGATCTCCACAGGGCGCGATGCACCGAGCGGGTTACACGGGCATCGAGAGGGTTATTCATTCTACGCGTCACAACTGACGGAACAAAAATTGGAGTAATGAGGAGAGAGAACGGGTTACCTGAACAGGGCTCCGTGGAACGAGGATTTCTCGTGTCCGGGTCACGGGCATCGAGAGGGTTATTCATTCTACGCGTCACAACTGACGGAACAAAAATTGGAGCAATGAGGAGAGAGAACGGGTTACCTGAACAGGGATCCGTGGAACGAGGATTTCTCGTGTCCGGGTCACTGTGCTGTGTCCTGGTTCGAGTCTGCCGTGTCCGGGTTCTGTAATATTACTATGTCCGGGTCAGCCGTGTCCGGGCTAGGGCAGTGGGTCGTCGAGGCTGCGAGGGGTTGGGCAGAGGACGGCGAGGTTCGTGTCAACGGTTTGTCGATGGCTAGGGCAGTGGAGGTGGTCGGGGGAGGATGGAACTGGGCGGTGGTCGAGGAAGACGAGGTCGGGGACGGGTCGAGCGGGGCTTTGGGGAGACTGGAGGGTGGAGGAGATCGTCGGAGGGATCAACGACGGTGGAGTTGGGGGAGGATGGAACGGGGCTAGGCGGAGGAAGACGAAGGGTTCGTCGAGGCTGCACGGGGGATGATGAAGGGTTCGTCGACGGAAGAGATTACGGCGAGGGGAAAACTGGAGGAGGAGTCGAGGACGTTAGGGTTCAGGCGAGGGCTAACGATGAGTTCGTCGAAGCGACGCTGCGGTGTCCGGGCGGAGAAGGAGATGGCTAGGGTGATCTGGCAGTGGGGCACGGAATTCGAGACGATATATAGGGTTTCGGGTCCGGGTCGGGTTCACTTTTGATTCGACCCGACCCGTTAAGGTCTGGGTTGGTTTGGTTCGATTTACCACGGTTTATGTCAGTTTGGTTTGGTTTATTTAAAATAAACCGGGTTCAAATTTCAGGGTTTAATTAGGTTTAAATATATATTGGTTTTTAGGGCTTTAAAAATACTTCTGGGGTCCAATAAATTCCCGAAAAATTATCCTATGTCTAGTTTTTCATTTTACACTAGAAAATATTATTTTAATAATATTTTAATATTAGTTAAAAACAATTAAAAATCATTTAATTACAAAATACCTTAGTTTTAGTTACAAAAAAATCCCAAAAAATTACAGAAAATTGTGAAAAATCCAAATTAAAAATTCCTGAAAAATTAGGGGGTTTACAATCTACCCCCTTAAGAGGATTACGTCCTCGCAATCAAAGAATAACCGATCAATAGAGATGACATGGTTGCAAATATTGTTCGAAGCACATTACGATTAAGGAGAACCAAGGTTGAGGGTTTTGAGAAGAACACATAGGAAAAATTATTTCCCCAAGCATTAAAAGTTATACAATCTTCCGTATGAAGGAGATCTAGAAGACTACAATTTATCACTTATAAAAACATATTAGGTTAACCATTATAAAACATTCTAGATTATCAATCATCAGCAAATTCAAAATTACTAGGTTATCAATTACTAGCAAGTTAAAACTATCAGGTTAAGGCTAAGGTCACGAACCAACAGGCACAAACTAAAGCAATACTAGAAACATAAAACTATAAAAAATTACGCGTATTAGCTACTCCATGAATCTGTGCGTCCTCCAAAGTCATCGCTGGAGGTTGTCCGCGTCCTTAAGGTGGATTCCTCTGCTGCTGTTGGACCTGCTAAAAGAGTATGGCCTGGGGTATCAAAGGTGGCCTCGGCTGGTTCCCTCCTGGAGTTGGTGGTATGACTCCTTGAACTCCCGTTTGCGGTGTTCCCAATGCTGGATAAGCTGGCCTCGGTACTGGTAAAGCTTGTTGGTTAACCATTGATGCTCCTCTACGCTCAGGGCATCCCTTCACTGAATGCTGACTGGATCCACAAGCTAAACATAGTCCTCTTTTGCGTCTGCACTAGCTCTCCTGATGGCCTCTCTTGCGACAATATTGACAGATAGGTAGGAATAAGGCTCTTGGTGCTGCTTCCTATGGTGGATTCATCTGAGGTCGCTTTGCAGCTCTTTCCTACTATGCTTGGTCTGGTGCATGCGGCCGCTTCTGGCTGGACTCTATCCTAGTGATGCTCTTCATGGCCCGTGCTACAGTAACAACGTTCGAGTAAGAGGTAGGTGCAACGGAGCTGATTAACATCCGTAGCTCAGAGCTAAATCTGTCGATGAACTTTTCTGCTTGGTTTTGCTGAGCTTCTTCATGAACCTTCTGATGGGCTTGTATCATCACGTAGAACATTCAAAATATTTGTTGTTCGTCCATAGCCTGCCCTTGTGGAATGGTAGGCATCGGTGGAGTAAACTGCGTCGATGGTGGAACATCATCTTGCTGGATTCTCGTGGCATGCTGACTTGCTTGACTGCGTTGTTGTGATGATTGACCTTCATCCACTAGTATTATTTTATCTTCGTTGGTTACCACAGCATCTCGTGGTGATCTTGCAGGAGTCTCGTTGTTTGATCGTGAATCCATAACTCTGCAACCAAAATAAATAATAAGAGGCATACAGGAATCAAGGCAGGATGCAAGTCAAGAAATAAATTTGAGTCTGATATAGATATCAAGAACGTTTCAAGCAAGTGGATGAGATCCTAAAAACTTATCCTATTCTTATTGCAGGCTTGCTCGGTCCCTAAGTTGAAACCAAACAATTTTGTCGTTGACCTGTATGGGCCACCACAAAAACCATGTCACGCCCCAGTCCCAAAATATTGAGGGACTAGCCACGTGGCAATGGCCAGCAGCACACATCGATGGACAAACCCAATTTAATGGATCCATCGGGGCGTACTTAAGTTGTAGTACAACAATAAGGGTCTACTAATCTTATCCACAGAAGATAATCACAGATCAAATGCCAGAATAATGCAAATAAATGTAAACTAACATATCTCAATAAAAGTGTCTCGGAGAACAATCCGAGAATAAGTCTGATACATCAATACAATAGACAGGAAATAAAGTAACTAGAAACAGAAATAACTGAGTATATAAAGCCGATACTCAGGAGAAGTCCTCTAGCACGATCTCGTCCTCGGATTCCTGGTTCTGCTCCGAGAAGTATGCACCTGTTCCTGCTTCTGCAAATGCTCCGATCCCGTATACCTCGGGATAGATCTCGTAAGCTAATCCTGGGGACATAATCCGGATCCAGGTCCTCAGGGGACATAGCAAGGTACAAAATAACTCATGCCAAAATAAAATCAATGCAGCAATAAATGAGACAATAAGGTAAACTATATAACCAGCTAAGTGATATACAAGTGAGAGTTTTAGTCATACTCGGGCTGAGACTACTATAGGATCGGTGTCGGAGAAACCCATAGCAGTATTTTCTCGAAGGGCCAGTACGGTACCAAAGCTCTGTGTCCGAGTCTAAGGCACTTCCATTAAAGTATTATATATATATAATAATCCTTTTGTATGGTAAATCTCTCCCCACCCAATGTAATCTCATGTCACAGTTTTATAATGTCTCATGTCCATGTCACGCAAGACCATATCTAATACAATAAGTCAGAATAAAATCTAAGCATGTAAACTGTGTATGTCATAAACCTGTATACTATACAGAATTACCATGAATATCTCAGGAAGATTCTGTCTCATGAATAGTATCAAGTGTCCTGGGTTATGATGTACTTGATAAGACCAGTACGAGAATGTAAAGGGTGTCGATATCCATCTCTAAGTGACATTACACAACTCCGCGTACGGTGTTGGCACCCGACTAATAATTTGATGCTAAGTAAGTCACACGGTCCTAGGTCAAGCATGTACAAGATATAAATAAATCAAGAAAATATGTAACAAGAACTGCAATGTTGGCAAGGTACACTTGCCTTGGATTTGAATACCAACAGTTGTCCCTATATCAGTGGATTCTGCAGGTAGTCCTCCAAAAGCTATAATAAAATCACCAACAGGCTTAGAAAATATCAAATAGCTAGAAACGCCTGTCCTTAAGTCCAATTTGGACATAGGGGCAAAAATGACAGTTCCTGGTCAAAGCGGGGTCCACATGTGGGCCGCTTTACACCGAAAAATGTGTCAGGGTCAAAGGTCTCTAAATTCGTCAAACTTAGTATCAACAAGTCAGGAACAATGTTACGAACCCAACGGAACTTCCAGAACTGGATTCCGGTGAGCCGACCACAAAATCGCGCGTCAAGTGGAACCGCGGGGCCCACGATATGCAATTTTGTCAACGTTCTAAAAATCGAACCAAACTTGGGTCACAGGACCAACGTAATGCTACGAGTCCGATGGTGCAAGTTTCGTTTCGATCCGACGTGTGTACACGAAGTTACTACATGTTCCAGAACAGGCAAAAATGGGGCGTTGCCGGCGGATACGCGTTGATTTTGATGTGCACGCACATCCGAATCAACTTCTGCGAAATCCTGCACGTCCGTATCAACGGCGCGCACATTTCGGTGAAGACCGCACGGGACCAAGTCGTCCCGTTTGGCGGGGCACACTCAGTTCCGGGGGAAAATGGGGTATTATTTTTCCTATTTTTGGATCACGGTTTGCGATCACCACAGGATGCGACGCACCGAGCGGGTTGCACGGACATCGAGAGGGTTACTCATTCTACGAGTCACAACTGACAGAATGAAAATCGGAGCAACGAGGAGAGAGAACGGGTTACCTGAACAGGGCTCCGTGGAACGAGGATTTCTCGTGTCCGGGTCACTGTGCTGTGTCCTGGTTTGAGTCAGCCGTGTCCGGGTTCTACAATGCTGCTGTGTCCGGGTCAGTCGTGTCCGGGCTAGGGCAGCGGGTCGTCGAGGCTGCGCGAGGCTGGGCGGAGGACGGCGAGGTTCGAGACAACGGTTTGTCGACGGCTACGGCAGTGGAGGTGGTCGGGGGAGCATGGAACTGGGCGGTGGTCGCGGAAGACGCGGTCGGGGATGGGTCGAGCGGGGCTTTGGGGAGAATGGAGGGTGGAGGAGATCGTCGGAGGGATCGACGACGATGGAGTCGGGTGAGGATGGAATGGGGCTAGGCGGAGGAAGACGAAGGGTTCGTCGAGGCTGCGCGGGGGATGATGAAGGGTTCGTCGACGGGAGAGATGGCGGCGAGGGGAAAACTGGAGGAGGAGTCGAGGACGTTAGGGTTCAAGCGAGGGCTAACGATGAGTTCGTCGAAGCGGCGCTGCGGTGTCCGGGCGGAGAAGGAGATGGCTAGGGTGATCTGGCTGCGGGGTACGGAATTCGAAACGATATATAGGGCGCCGGAACAATATTTCCGGGTTAGATTAGGATTAGGGTTTCGGTTAGGGTTTCGGGTCCGGGTCGGGTTCACTTTGGCTCTAACCCGACCCGTTAAGGTCTGGGTTGGTTCGGTTCGGTTCACCACGGTTTATGTCGGTTTGGTTTGGTTTATTTAAAATAAACCGGGTTCAAATTTTAGGATTTAATTCGGTTTAAATATACATTGGTTTTTAGGGCTTTAAAATGCTTTTGGGGTCCAATAAATTCCCGAAAAATTATCCTATGTCTAGTTTTTCATTTTACACTAGAAAATATTATTTTCATAATATTTTAATATTAATTAACAATAATTAAAAATTATTTAATTATAAAATATCTTAGTTTTATTTACAGAAAAATACCAAAAAATTACAGAAAATTATGAAAAATCCAAATTAAAAATTCTTGAAAAATCAGGGGGTTTACATCATGGAACATAGTAAACATCTTGTCCCATCTGCTGGCATAGGTGGTGGTGGAAGATCCTCCGTGACTGATGGAACTGTCTTCGAAACTGGTGGTGGAGCACCCCCAAAAGCTGCTACTGAAATATCCACCTGGACTGGTGAAGAAATTCTCTAAGCGAAAGAAGACAGAACAGTCACTGCTGGCTCTCTTTGAGGAGACGAAGTAATTGACCTCATCGAAACCGCTCCAGAGCGCTACGATCGAGTTTTTGGTGGCATCCTGAAGACAGATTCAAACAAAAATATCAATATTACGTAAGATACGATAGCATCAAGGAAAGACATTAATATTCCAAAGAAAGCAATTATTCTGAATGATAAAGATAGAAATTCAATAGATATAAATGTTTCCTAGTAGTGATTGAGAATCCTCTTATCCTATATCCTATAATAGGCTTGTCGTAATACTCTAAGTCTGAGTACTACTACCTTGGCATCGTACTAGTTATGAATCCAGAGACATGCATGGGCCACCACAAAAATGTGTCACGACCCATACCCGGTGCAAGGGCACGAGTACGTGGATACGTTTAGCCTACACCGCAGCATCAGTGATAGAACGATATCTAGGTCAATAATACTATCTACACATCTCACACAGTATATAATATAAGGTACCTGTCATGCTATCTCAACTCCAAATGAAGGATAATAAGATAATATGGTAAAAGTAAACAATACTCAATCACAATAACAAACTAGAGGATGATAAGGCACGATATGAAACAGAAGAAAAGAAATAAAATCACAAAATACATCCCAAGTCCCAGTATAATCTCAACAAAAGATATCAAATAATAATACAATGCCAAAGTCTAACTAACATATACAATCTCATGAATAAACTAACTATGCCTCATCAACTGCTGGTGCTAACTCAATAAGCTATACGGGTGATAACTCAACTGGCTCATCATCCTGTGGCTCGTAGTGCGTAGGACACCATTTCTCTAATAAAATATCTAAAAAATATATCCAGTCTGGATTGGAGCAAAGTACAACCCAAATAGCAGTTCCAATAAATGACAAAAACTATAAAATATCAATAACAATGAACATAAAGGTTGAAAGTAACTGAACTAGCATGTATCACGAGAAAGAGCATCACGATAAATAATGGCAAGGACTGAGAAAATATAGTGAGGAACAATAATATAATAAACTGGAATAGAGAAAATAATATATAAATGTGCCTTAAAATATTAGTAAGATAATATGATCGGCTTGGGCCTAACACGGGCTACATATAAAAGGTAAGCTAGAGTGATCACGCGTAAGTTGCATGCTCTGCTAACTATTGTAGAAGCATAAAAAATACGCTGGATAGCTATACGCAGCATCTTGATACGGGACAGCGTAAACAGAGGACCTCAGAGCCATCAAACGTGCAACAGAGCTTTTTTATTGAGCACGGCATGAAATATAGGCTCAAGGACCATCCGCGTAATGCAGTATATCCAGGTTGCTCCAGCGTAAACAGGGTGCTTCATCGCCTTTATGGCATAAAACTCATCCGCTTTCAATACAGCATTGAAGTGTACGAGGAACGCTTCGTATTCTTCGAAATGAACCTGTCAGATCATGCAATGAACCTGACATCTAGACTCCTGACAAAGAGTACTGCACGACTACCCAGGCAACGGGTATCATGATGGCGCGGCACTGCAATCCAGGCTGTCATTTACTGTTATTTCCTTTGTGTAAACCACTTTTACACATACGAAGGAATACGCTGCCTAATTTTACACAGGCCGATGTGAGCTGTTTACGCTCCGCAGAAGAAAAACAGCTGCCACGTCAAAAGTTGCACTTCGTATAGGGCTCGAGGCACGTCTCTGCATTTAATGCGCAGGGCGGTGACAGTTTCTCGAGGCACGTCTCTGCATTCAAAGCGCCGAATACTGACAAATGCCCAAGGCACATCTCTGCACCTGATGCACAGAAGAGTGGCAGGCCTTCAAAACACGTCTCCTTATTTAATGCACAGGATAATGGCGGATCTCCACATTTAATGCTGGAGATTTGATTAAATGTCACCGAACCGTCGTTTAGTGACATCCCCTTTGCGTAAACTATTCTTACGCATATAAGGGAATACGCCGCCCAGTTTTACACAGGCAGACGTGAGCTTCTTACGCTCCGCAGAAGGCAAACAGACCGCCACATCAGCAGTCACTCTTCGTACAAGATTCGAGGCGCATATCAGCATTTAATGCGCAGAATGATGGCAAATCTTAAAGACAAGCCTCTGCATTTAATGCGCAGGATGGGGGCAGATCTCTGTATTTAATGCAAGAGATTTGATTATATCTCCAAGAGCCGTAATTCCGGCTAAAACGTCCACATCATCTCGGCTTCTACGCCTGCTCGGCTTCTATGCCCACTCGGCTTCTATGCCCACTCGGCTTCCATGCCCACCCAGCCTCTATGACCACTCGGCTTCTATGCCTACTTGGCTTCTACGCCACTCGGCCTCTATAACCACTCGGCTTCTACGCCTACTCGGCTTCTATGCCTATTAGGATTCTATGCCTACTCGACTTTTATGCCTATTTTTGGCTTATATGCCATGGTGACAGTCATTGGCTTCTACACCAACCTCTTCTACACAAGGGATAACTACCTACGTGGCTTCTACGCCATGATCTTCGCAGCAGATATACGCATTTTGTCCCTTAGTTGGACGCGCGTCACATGCTCACTCAAAAGGTCATCTATACGCAAGCATTGGTTATTTTAAACCGTCGTGTAAAAGGGTGCTGTACTTTCCACTACTCGGTTTTTACGCCGACTGTGTGGTCACTGTCACTAAAAACTCTATAAATAGAGACCTCTATCAACAGAGGAAAAAGGGTCGAAGAAATTGATCGGAAAATTGATCAAGAAATCCAGTATCAGATCCAACGGTCGCAAAGATCGAAGGTCAAACGGTCAAGAGAGAGAGAGAGAGGAGAATCCAGAGCTCAGGCAAAGAGAAGGAATCGACGACTTTGGCATCGTGCATCCACCCTCTTTAGCAACCTGCGAAGCTGCTTTCTGTCTTCCACGACACTTCTTCAACATTGTGTGGTCCAAGGGCTAAAGTGATCGACTGCAGATCAGACACCTATAGCAATATTTATCCAGATTAAATAAATTATACTTAGACATCCTCGTATAGGATTAAATTGTACAATCTTGTTGTTTGTAAACATAAAAGAAGGGCGGGTTTTCATATAAAACCTCATTTTCCACATTATCAATCTTTTCCCGTTTATTATCCTAAACAAGATGGCAACTCTGCTGGGAACATCTTTCTCTTCTGATGAGGAAGCTATTGCTCAACACGATACGGTATCCGTGGAATCCGTGAAGAAGACACTGGTAGTCCAGTTCGACCAGTCTGCCTACGAAGACATGCTTCGAGCAGGGGGTAGCTCTCACTCCCTCTCCGTCCAAAGCAACAGGAAGTTGTGCAAGGTCTGGATGCCCAAGACATCCTCTACCATTCCTGTGGACTCTCTGATCTCTCCGATCTCTCCGACCAATGAGGTTGTAGCTTCGCTCCCTCCGTGCCTTGCGCGTAAAATTCAGTCGCCTGTCTCTGGCAGGACCGACAAAACTTCTTGCAAAGCCTCAGTGCTAACCCAGAAGTATGATCCGCACCTTGCACGTAAAATTCAGTCGTCTGTCTCTGGCAGGACCGACAAAACTTCTGGCAATGCCTCAGCGCTAACCCAGAAGTATAATCCGCACTCTGCGCGTAAATTTCAGTCTCCCGTCCCTGGCGGAACAGACGAAACTTCTGACAATGCCTCAGCGCTAGTCCAGAAGCCTACTCCGCGCTCTGCACGTAAATTTCAGTCTCCCATCCCTGGCGGAATAGACAAAACTTCTGATGATGCCTCAGCGCCAAATCAGGAGTCCCAAACGCGCTCCACGCGCAAAAATGCATTTGTCTTCCGTAGAAAAGCAGATGATCACTGCAAACTACGCAAAGAAAAGCAAGCGGGGAACTACTCAACTTCTCGACCTTTACGCCAGGAAAGGAACAAGCGATCATCTTCTTCTACTGTAACTCCTACTGACCTGCGCAATTATCTGATCCAGAAGCGCAAGGAGAGGGGATCTTCCAACATGTCTATTATGCCTCCTAGCGAGCACTGTTGTAATAGTCATAGGATTGTAATTAATTGTTACTGTTCTGAAGCAAAGCGGTCGATTTTCGACCGATTGAGCTACTCTCCATCTTTCCAGGAAGAAGAGCCCACGCATGCATCTGTGAACATGGCTTCACACATACCTAGAGGAGGGTCGGGCTCAAGACATCATCCCTCTAGAACTCTGAGCCGAAGGAGATTCAACATGCTCTTTAGGAACACCGAAGCTGGGGTGTTCCAAAATACTCGTTCGAGGTTGCAACAACCGGCTTCGTACTCTTCTGATTCCGATGCTGGGGGTCGCCAGTCTCCCGAATCAGATGCTGAAAGTATAGAGTCAACTTTTACAGAGACCTATACTAATCTTTCAATGACGCCCAGGGAGATAGGAGTTTATGCCATTGTAGATGAACACGAGGAAGCTTCCCCATCCGGGAACACTGAGCAGCGCATTACTACACTGGAGACATCTATGAAAGAAATGCAATCCATGATGGAAAATATGCACCGGATGATGCTAACTCAACACACAGCTACCATGGCTCCAGCATCAGCCACTCCAACTCAGATACGCGTGGGGGTGGACTTACCACCATCCAACACGATCCAAGAGCCTGCTCTAGATCAGGAATCAGCAGTTCCTTCGCTTCCTCACTCGGAGAATGTATTACCTCCCGTCGGAATCGCGACGCCATCGATTCCTCATCACTCCGTGGTCCCGCCACCGACTGAAGATCCGATGCAGGCAGTACGGGAGTTGAAAGCCCAATTTGATGCCCTGAAGCACAAAGATCAGCTCAAGAAATTGGGAATCAACCAACCTTACCCAGCTATCTGGGAAGAGGTCCCTTTCCCTCCTAGATACAAACCACAGACTATGGCTTTGTTCGAGGGAAAAACATTATTGAATCAATACATAAACTACTTCAGCATGACGACAGTATTGTTACAAGGGAACGACACCCTCCTCACTCGGGTGTTCAAAGGCTGTCTCTCGGTGGTAGCTTACCAGTGGTACCGAAGTCTGGCGGACAACTGCATTACTTCCTTTGAAGACTTCAAGGCCTTATTCTTCACGCGATTCTACGAGGGAGGGATGGACATGTCTATGTCCTCTCTCATCGAAGTCAGGCAAAAGAAAAAGGAGAATGTTCGCACTTTTATCGAACGTTTTTATCAAGCCACTCTGCAAATGCCTCCAGGAGTCCCAGACTCGGCACTAGTCGACATCTACAGGAAGAACCTTCTCCCCGTGATCTCGGTGTTTACGGGACCATATCAATTCCGTGATTGGCCCTCGTTCATCATCTCAGTAGTAGCCGCAGAGGATAATAGTCAGAAGGCGCACGATAATGGCATCATGATCTCGACCTCCGATAAAGGCAAGAGGTCATCCTCCAACATCGACCATCCTCGTAGTACCAAGGGTAAAGAAGCTTTGGCGATCAACACGTCCAGGCAAAAGACGGTGGCTACCACGCAGACGAAGCCCGGGACTTCCAGGCCCATTGAAGTGTACTCTTTCGACGACGACGATATTCCAAGCATATTCAAATGTCTCGTCAAAAGTGACAAGATTACCCTTCCCGAGGTGAGACGGCCCAATAAGGCCGGCAGTACCAACAATCACAAGTACTGCATCTTCCATAGGTACATACACCACCCCACAAAGGCGTGCTATATACTGAAAAGGAAGATCCAGGAGCTAATCGATGCTAAGGCCATCACTCTGCACAACAGCGAGAAGACGGTCATGGCCAACATGATCTCCCTGCAATTTGGCAATCTGCCTCCTCAAGAAATCCCGGACGGTGTTACTCCTATTTCTCGGACAACGATGAACATCGTTAATCTTCCTCCAGCTAGAGGTCAAAATTATGACCTGCTACCACTAACTACCCAGCGAGGCGAGACTATATGGGTTCATCCAGATCTGGTGCCAGAGATCGAGAAAGAGACTCAAGCTGCTAAAGCTAAGTCTAAAAAGAACTCAAAGCACAAACCGTGTCACATGATTACGGTACACTCGACATCAGAAGACGAGGTCTTGGCTACTGGAACCCGCTCAGGGAAAGCCTACCTCCAGGACTATGGAGCCAGCAAAGAAGATGCATCGGCAGACACTTCAGCTGCCAAGCCTTCAGAACCGGAATCCGTCGTACCAGAGGCCGGTCCTTCAAAACCAACTTCGGCGGACAAAGGGAAGCAAAAAGAAGTGCGCTTCGATAAACCTGTGAAAAATATTCAAAACAAATGTTTAGAGAAGCTATACAACTTCGACATCCTGGCCCAACTGGCTAATACACCAGCCAGGTTGTCCATCTTCGAGCTACGCAGGCTCTCTCAAGACACTCGTCTAGCCCTGAGCGAAGCACTGATGCAGGCAAAGGCATACTTGACCCAGCTCAAGTCCCCTGACAAAGAACCCGTGGCGTGTCCTCAATGCCACAGTGTGATGGAGATGATCCCAAATATCACTTTCACTCAAGATGACATAATGTTAAAACATAACAGACATGACAGACCCCTCTATTACACCGGGTACATCGGTTCCATGGAGGTCGACCGGATTCACATAGATCCGGGATCCTCAATCAGCACCATTCCTCATAGTCTGCTCAGACCGCTGAGGATTCCTACCGGCGAATTGGCATACACCACCACTACAATCGTGGGTTTCAACGCCGGAAGAAGTAAGCCGTTGGAGAAAATTCGCCTGAGGATCCAAATTGGCAACTTCAGATCGGTGGCTACATGTTACATCATTGATTCAGAGGTGTCCTACAACATTCTGCTGGGTAGACCTTGGATCCACGACCACAACATCGTTCCTTCGACTCTACATCAATACTTTAAATATGTAGACGCCCGAGGAACAGTACGAACGGAGATTGCTGACCTGAACCCGTTCAAAGGAGTAGAATTCTACAACTCTGATGCCGTGTTGTACTCTCAAGACTGCACGGAAGAGGTGTCAACTGAAGCAGAGAAGAAATCCCACCGGGAGCCAGAGGAACCCTCTGCCAAGCAACCTCTGTCAATCAAAGTGAAAGGACGGACTACTCGTCCAAAAGCCATGGAGCCTACGGCTATCCACGTGAATGAGACCAGGTCAGGAAAAGGGGGTGATCCTCTAGTGATCACTCTGAACCAGAAGCCTCCACCCTTGGTCATTAACCTTCGACGCAACAGGCAGCTGAGTGATGTAAATACAACCGGGAACGGAGTTTCAGATGATAATAAACATCCTCTTTTTCAGTATATTGACGCCCAAATTCCAAATCAGGAATCCTCCCCCTACGACGATATAGAACCTATAGCGCAAAAATTCTTGGAAGCTATAGATTCCTATCATCTGTATGTATGGGAAGTGGCGTCATCATCCAATGTCACCATGATATATGGACCGCATAAGGATTCTATCTTTATTGTCCCACCTACTTGCAGCAGTCAGCATCCAATAGTCTTCGGCCGCATGCGCAATAAACCAACTGTGCAAGAGGATTCTTCCGACGATGATGCCGGTAAAATGCAGGTTCACAGATACAGCCCGCAAGCTCTGAAGATCATACAAAATATGGATTATAACTTGAAGCAGGAACCGGGTCTCAACTACGGAAAAGGCAGACGAATGCCGCTGCACGGCAATCCCTACTATCAACGAACTCGTTTCGGGTTAGGGTATACCACCTCCCTCGCAGCTCCTGAGTCAAGCGAGGATATCTCTTCCTCCTCTCAAAATGGCTCAGCGCCCTCCGACTCATCTCATGCTCTCGAGCGAACATTATCAGTAAATATGGTAGTAACGAATTCCTTCGAATCAGACGAATAAGAATCTAAACCGTTTGAGAATGACGCTTGGGCTCAGCAAATGGATACACAATGGGAGTTTCGCTTCAAGCAGAGAGAACCTCCCACTGAAGACAAAGTTATCCAGATTGACGTTGGGGATGAACTTTCCCCAAAGTCGATATTTATCAGTAACAATCTTTCCGAAGCAGAAAGGGAAGAAGTTATCCAACTGTTAAAGAATATATCGACGTCTTTGCGTGGAATTATGAGGACATGCCAGGCCTTGATCCAAAGGTAGCTACTCATAGGCTCAATATATTGCCCGATTCGAAGCCTGTGAAGCAGCACCAACGTTGGTTCCATCCGGATATGATGGAAGCCATTGAAGCTGAAGTCAAGAAGTTGATAGCCTGCGACTTCATCCGTGAAGAACAACATCCCGACTGGGTCGCCAATGTTGTCTCGGGCATGAAGAAAAATGGGAAAGTACGAGTCTGCATCGATTACCGAGATCTGAACGCAGCCTGCCCCAAGGATGAGTTTTCTCTTCCCATCACAGACGTCATGATTGACAATACATGCGGTTTTGAACGTATGTCTTTCATGGACGGATTTTCAGGATACAATCAAATCAAGATGCATCCTGAAGACGAGAAGCACACTGCCTTCTGGACACCACCGGAGGTATATTGCTATACGGTCATGCCCTTCGGATTGAAGAATGCCGAGGCTACGTACCAACGGGCTATGAGTAACATATTCTATGAGCATTTACGTAAGACTGTGGAGTGTTACGTGGATGATGTAGCTGTCAAAATCCACCTCAAGGATAATCACATCCAAGACTTGAAGACAGTATTTGACTTGATGCGCCAACATCAACTCAAAATGAATCCTACAAAGTCCTTTTTGGGGGTATCTAGTGGCAAATTTTTGGGATTTGTCATAACCGCCAAAGGCATTCAAGTGGACTCTGATAAAGTCAAGGCCATCTTAGAAATGCGACCGCCCAACAATCTGAGGGAACTCAGGGGATTTCAAGGTCGTCTGGCTTATATCTGGAGATTCATATCCAACCTCTCTGGAAGATGTCAACCATTTTCTTGTCTCATGAAGAAAGGTGTATCCTTCGTATGGCACAAAGCCTGTCAGCAAGCATTCGGCGACATCAAACGCTACCTCACTAGTCCGCCAGTTCTGGTGCCTCCTGTCATAGGAAGGCCATTCGTGTTATATGTTCGAACGGTGGATCATTCTCTAGGAGCTCTTCTCGCACAAAAGAACGAGATGGGTCACGAGCAGGCTATGTAACCTCTGTATCCTGAAATTCATGCTTAAATGTTGTTATTAGGTTGATTTGGGACTATTGGGATTTTTCCATAATTTTTAGCTAATTAAAAACTAGTAACCCTAATTTCCTAGGACTCTCAAGAATTTATTTTAGGGACAAACTTAATTAAAAATATTCCAAACTTTAATTTTAGGTTCTAAATAGTCAAATATATTTTCTAGAATTTTTTGGGAATTTTTTGAATATTTTTAGTATTTATTGGGAGTTAATTAGGCTAATAACTAATTTTTAGAACTTGTAGAATTTATTGTGCAAGCCCAGGTATATATAATGGACCCACATAAATTTTTTAGTGTTTATAATATTATTATATATTTTTTAGAATTATTTTAGAATTTTTGGAATATATTTAATATTTATTTTTATTTAAATATGTAAAGCTAATTTTTAGAACTTCTCCAAATTATAGTAGGAAATATATGAATATAAAATTATCTCAAATATTTTTCTACAGTTTTTAGGTTCAAAATATATTTTTTGTAATTTTTTCAGATTTTTAGGATTATTTTTAATATTTATTTTGAGTTATTTAGATTTAAAATGACTTAAATAATATTTTGATAAAGGCAAATCAAAAATAAATAATATAAATAAAGTCATCCAATCAGATTTTGACATGTGTCATCTTATAGATATCCATTCAGCCGCATGTACATCTACATATATATATAATATAATAACCCTAATTATCCCATTATTTTAGAGAGAGAGAGAGTTTGGAGAATTGCCATCTAGGGTTCCTTCATCTTCCAGAAGCCATTGCGCATAGCTTCGGACTCCAAACGAGGACTAGTTTTTTGTGTTAGAATGATATTGAGGTTAGATTTCTGATTATATAAATTGATTTACGAAATTATGAGTATTAAATTCTGGAAAATTCGTAGAGCACAGCGTGTCCAAAAATAGACGTATTTCAATGTTTTCGTGATTTCGGGAGAACCAGGAATCAGAATCATGAACCGTTCAAAGTTTCGGAAATCTAATATCGAGATCATTGACGAATATTTTTTCCAGAATTTAATTCAAACTATTTTCATACTGTTAATTCTGTAGAACTTCTAGGTTAGAATTTAACCATCGGGGCACAATATAAAATTTGTATGTGCCATAATTCCCAAACGAATTTGAATTCGGACAAGACATAAATTCTAGCATATTTTGATGCTAAAATGTAAAGGAAATTATGCATGAAAGTCGAGTTTGTGTTGGTTGACTTTTTGGTCAACAGATCGCCTCGATTTGCGTGCCATGAGTCTCGAGTTGATAAAATTCAGTTTCTTTGGACAAAATTTAGGAATTAACCTAAAAATTAGAATAAGAAGATTAAAATAGGATTTTAGAGTAATTATTCCAGAATTAAATAAATTAAAGTAAATTATCTTTTGATATGGTAAATTTGTAATACATATGCTATTTGGACTGTGACTTGGACTCTGATTCATACAAGCTAAGGACCACAGGCGAGTACATTCTCTGATAATTTTCATTATTTGATAATTTCTATAATTCTAGTATTTAGAAATATTACATCTGACTCTTGACACTGTGCTACACGGACTAGTATATAGATTGGATCTTTAGTTATGAGATGTTACATTGGTTATTGTATTGACATTGTACACGACATTGACATTAGATATTGATATTAGACATTATACATGATATATTGGACATTGATCGTGTATCGTGACGTGTCATGATTGGATCCACAGTACTAGTTGGGGGTGGGAAAATTGCTAGTGAGAGATGTGATCAAATACCTATCGTACAAGTGTAGACATTGAACAGTGTAAATCATACACATCACGTATGATTAGCCAGGCCATGTAGTCATCGAACAAGTTTCCAAGCCGATCACATTTCGAAACTATGATTTCAAACACTTAGAATAGTTACAGTTCTCTATTTTAGTTCATATACCACATCACTCGTATATAATTTTGTACCTCTTTCCTTTCATTTCATATATGCACTGACTGTACCATATTACCTATCTCTTTATTTTGCCATTGCATTTATTTATTGCCTTCTCTCAGTATATAGCATCATCTATTTATTGTTTTATAGTCCTTATTAATTAACTGGAACTGTTATTTGAGATGTACTTTGCTCCATCCTGACTGGAAAAAATTTTCCAGACTGCGCCTTAGAGGACTGGTGTCCGACATATTATGGACCACGGGAAGAGTAGCTACAAACTTGGACTTGGTAGCACAGTTGTGATTCCTGGGAGGTCTAGTCGGGATCACTAGTTATTTAGTTAGTTTCTTTTAGCAGTTTTTGGTACCGGATTTGTCTCCGACATATTTAGTTGAGACTTGGATATTAATGTTGAGTTAGATTATTGCTATTTTAGACTTATGTTGTATTTTAATTTATTTATTTCTTCGATATCTTATCGTGCTGTAGTTATGTGATTGAGTATATTGTTCATATTATAATATGATATCTGTGACTCCTTATGGAGTTGGATACTCGTGTGAGATTGTTTAGATAGTATCATGACCTAGACAGCGTTCTACCGCCGATGCTGTGGCGTAGGCTGGACGTACCCACACTCTCGTGCCCATATACCGGGTGCGGGTCGTGACACATTTTTAGTGGTAGCCTATGCAGGTCAGACTTCGCAATTAGAGCAATATCGTGGTAGTGTGACGTCTTAGTTGTACTACTGCGTGCCTGCGATAGGATATAGGACATAGCATACTAGGATGAGAGCGAATACTCAATCACAACTAGGAATATTCCAATCTATTTATCTTGTTATCCTTATTCCTCATGAATATTGCTTCCTTTAGAATTTGTATTGTCCTTCCTTGATGATATAGTATCTATTGCCTTGATTGATTCCTTAGTACCGTAGTTTGTATTTATGATTTTCTTGTTAGAATATAGTTAATAATATACCCTAACAGAGACTGCAATATCATGACAAAAGTGACCATAACCATACATGTTTTCCTTAGATTGCATGTTGTATGATTGTAGGTAGAATTCTCTTAGACTTTGATTGTTGAGGATTTGACTGTAGTAAAGATTAACGAAGAGATTATGACTTGACAATGAGAGACTAGGTGCCATAAATTTTGAGGAGAATTATTAAATTAAATAAAGAGTTAGGAATTTAATATGGCATAATTGACGATTTTGTTAAATTATTGATTTTTATGAAGATTATAAAATGATTGAAATTATCATTGAATTTTGAGGTATTTAAGAAGGTTATCAATATATTTATTGGACTGCAAGATACGAACTTATATTTTGAATATTGTGTTGAAGGTTTCATAAGTATTACATCGTTGAGTATTATGTGGAAAAAAAATCAAAAAATAAGAACACAAATGGATTAGTGTTGAATTCAAATTTTGAGATGAGATTCAATTTTATAAATATGAATTGATTGAATTTAAATTAGAGGAGTAAGATTATTAAAGGATTAGTATTTGAATTCAATTTTGGGATGAGATTCAATTTTATAAATATGCATTGATTGGATTTAAATTAGAGGAGTAAGATTATTAAAGGATTAGTGTTTGAATTCAATTTTGGGATGAGATTCAATTTTATAAATATGCCTTGATTGGATTTAAATTAGAGGAGTAAGATCATTAAAGGATTAGTATTTGAATTCAATTTTTGGGATGCAATTTTTAAAATTTATAACATGCATTGATTGGATTTAAATTAGAGGAGGAAGATCATTAATGAATTAGTGTTTGAATTCAATTTTTGTGATACAATTTTTAAATTTTATAAATATGCATTGATTGGATTTCAATTAGAGGATTGAATATTAAATTCTTATATTTCGTTATTAACTTAAAATTTTTGAGGAGATTGTGATAAGAATGGAATTTGATTATATATTTGAAGATTTTTAGGGATATGATATTTATAGAATTTTGAGAAATATTGTGAAATAACAATGTGGATTAGTTCGTGGTTATATGATTTGATGAATTCAATTTTGATGATAATAAATAAAATAATTAAGGATTTTAAATTTTGAGGACAAAATTTTTTTAAGGTGGGTAGACTTGTAACCTCCGTATCCTGAAATTTATGCTTAAATATTTTTATTAGGTTGATTTGGGACTATTGAAATTTTTTTATAATTTTTAGCTAATTAAAAACTAGTAACCCTAATTTCCTAGGACTTTCAAGAATTTATTTTAGGGACAAACTTAATTAAAAATATCCCAAACTTTAATTTTAGGTTCTAAATAGTCAAATATATTTTCAAGAATTTTTTGGGAATTTTTTGAGTATTTTTATTATTTATTGGGAGTTAATTAGGCTAATAACTAATTTTTAGGACTTGTAAAATTTATTGTGCAAGCCCAGGTATATATAATAGACCCACATAAATTTTTTAGTGTTTATAATATTATTATATATTTTCTGAAATTATTTCAGATTTTTTGGAATATATTTAATATTTATTTTTATTTAAATATGTAAAGCTAATTTTTAGAGCTTCTCCAAATTATAGTAGGAAATATATGAATATAAAATTATCTTAAATATTTTTCTACAATTTTTAGGTTAAAAATATATTTTCTATAATTTTTTTAGATTTTTATGATTATTTTTAATATTTATTTTGAGTTATTTAGATTTAGAACGACTTAAATAATATTTGGATAAAGGCAAATCAAAAATAAATAATATAAATAAAGTCATCCAATCAGATTCTGATATATGTCAGCCTATAGATATTCATTCAGCCGCAGGTACATCTACATATATATATAATATAATAACCCTAATTATTCCATTATTTTAGAGAGAGAGAGAGAGTTTGGAGAATTCCATCTAGGGTTCCTTCATCTTCCAGAAGCCATTGCGCATAGCTTTGGACTCCAAACAAGGCATAGTTTTTTGTGTTAGAACGATATTGAGGTTAGCTTTCTGATTATATAAATTTATTTATGAAATTATGAGTATTAAATTCTGGAAAATTCGTAGAGCACAGCATGTCCGAAAATAGACGTATTTCGATGTTTTCGCGATTTCGGGAGAACCAGGAATCAGAATCATGAACCGTTTAAATTTTTAGAAAGCTAATATCGAGGTCATTGACATATGTTTTTTTCAGAATTTATTTCGAAGTATTTTCATACTATTAATTCTGTAGAACTTCTAGGTTAGAATTTAACCATCGGGGCACAATACAAAATTTGTATGTGCCATAATTCTCAAACTAATTTGAATTCGGATAAGCCATAAATTCTAACATATTTTGATGCTGAAATGTAAAGGAAATCATGCATGAAAGTCGAGTTTGTGTCGGTTGACTTTTTGGTCAACAGATCGCCTCGATTTGCGTGCCATGAGTCTCGAGTTGATAAAATTCAGTTTCTTTGGACAAAATTTAGGAATTAACCTAAAAATCAGAATAATAAAATTAAAATAGGATTTTAGAGTAATTATTCCAGAATTAAATAAATTAAAATAAATTATCTTTTGATATGGTAAATTTGTAATACATAGGCTATTTGGACTGTGACTTGGACTCTGATTCATACCAGCTAAGGACCACAGGCGAGTACATTCTTTGATAATTTTTGTTATTTTATAATTTCTATAATTCTAGTATTTAGAAATGTTACATCTGACTCTTGACACTGTGCTACACGGACTAGTATATTGATTGGATCTTTAGTCATGAGATGTTACATTGGTTATCGATTAACATTGTACATGATATTTGTAACACCCCGTTCCGCTCAAGCGGACTGCCGTCTCAAACGGCAATCGTGCAGCTGTCCCGACCCGCTTTGCCTCAAAGGAGAAGCAAAGGATATCCAGACTTGTCCCTACAAGAATCCGGCTTGGACTTTCAGAGGCTCGCTCAGACGTATCGCTCTACCGAGACGAATCATCGCTAAGGTGGGTGGCTACGGTGAACCTGTCTTTGCTTAGCCAGCACACATAAAATCTGGAATGTTTATGCTAGTCGCTAGGTGATTCACCCCTGCATGCTAATGAATCCAACGCACCTAGCTAAGGGAATAATCCCAACTCATATTGCTTGCTAGAACATGGAAATGAAATACTGCTTATATTCAGATCCTCGTATGCTAATTCTCTTAACGGTTTCAACTCTCGGCTTACCTTCGGGTCCGAGCAACGTGCCTGCTTATGTTCCTTAGAAACGCATGCTTGTCTGCTTGAATGTTACCGTGTTTTCATCCAAACCTCGGGAGACTACTACGTAGTCGTTCCGTGCCTGAACGAACCTACAAGTATCCGGGACCATTAGGTCGCCAAGGCAATCCCCGAACCAGGGGCACGCATCAGGGTAACGAATACTGAACGTGAATCCTTAATGTGACAACTGAATGATAATCACATCAAGTTTATGTCTGAACGAGAATCACGTCACGTAACGAACGAATCTCAGCTCTTGGAGCAAACGCTCGTTCAGATCATGAATCATGGATTATCATTCAAGTTGTGGATTGAACTGACCCTGATCCAGACCTGCATGTCGCGGACAACTTGGAAACAAGGTTTAACGGTTCCACGGGCGGTCACAGGGGCACTGGGACCGTTCCGATCCGGATGGAACATCATGATAGTCTCACGTGCTGACAGGATGGCGTGTAGCGCCTCACGTGCTTCGTTGCACACCATCCTTGTTCAAAGACTAAACGGTCCTTTATGGCTATGCCAGCGACTCCTGTTCATATAGATAAGTCATCCTCGCTTAGCGGCTATCCGCGTGCGAGTCACTGCATCGCATCGACTGAACACCGAACGATCATGTTAAAACGACCCTCCTGTTTGCATATGCTTGCTTCCTGAATGTCTATACATGCCTCTGCTCAAATTTATACTGTTTACCTCAATGTTTGCCTTGGACAGGGAAGGAGATGGTAAGTTGGTAAGTCTCGCCGTGTTTCCTCTAACATCGCACGACGCACTGCCCGACACGATAAGCTATTCAATGTTTGCATGAAACTGATCCTAAGGCAACTAGAAAGACAACTTAATAGTTGTGCACGGAACCTGTATTACGTGTTTGGATTTGTCGAGCGGGCGAGTAGCTTCCCCACCAGTGCATTCAATGTACTGATAATCTACCAGTTTGATATGCAGGGTACGGGAGTACCTCGTGCGGTGCGGATGCCTCCTTCGTGCGTGCTAAGGCCAGGAGTTCCCTCTGAAGCCTTGCAACGGTGCGTCCGGGATTGAAGCACATATACAAGACATAAGTTGTGAACATCGCCTGACCATCGCCTGTACATTCATTCCACAGTTGTAGCCATTTGGCACGCTTTTACTGTTTCAGAGAGAGAGGCTTGAGCGACTTGTAATCTCGGCTATACGCCGCCTGTAACACTTGTTTCATATCAATAAAGAGATTACTTTACTTGTTAGAAATGCTTCCGCTATGTTTGTCGACTCAGTGAACCTGTTATCGATCGCCTATGCGTTCATGACTCCGCTGCACTCGGACAATCTGTGTGACTCTGTGGCTTAGAACTCTTGCCGCCAGCCAATGAACCATGGCCTTGCACGGGCGTGGCTCACGCTCGTGCGGCATCACGCCCGGATGGGTTAAGCGATCGTTCCGCGGGAGCGCTGGCGAGGGTGATTCCCGCCTAGCGGAAACGGCCGATTTGCCTGCGGGAGATCGGGGCGTGACTTGTTGGTATCAGAGCCTGGCTTCTACGCCTTTGGACTTCAATTCGATAATCTCTGTTTCGAAAGCTCGTTCGTGGGTTATGTGCACGCTCTCTCTCAATGCCTCGATGGGATGTTCCAACAATAAGTCTAAATACTTTCAAAATGCATTTTGAATGATATGCTTGCTTGTCTGGTTGTATGCTGCGAGTGGCCTTTGTGCCAACCTGTACGAACCCTTGAGAGTATCGCTAGTAGCTTGTCCGATTTTCACTAACCCTAAGTTTGGTTGAATGCATCTATTCGAGGGACGCCTTGAACTAGTGCACCATCCAAGACTTAAAAAAAGGTGAAACTCGAGTGCTAAGACTTCGCTATCACTGAGCTGGTTGACGTGTTCACACTAGAAATGCATGTCGAAGGTGCGCACGATCCAGTCTAAGCGATATGCTGATTTCGAAGCTTGTGCAAGTGAAGATCCAAATAAACAAGTACAAACGACTTGTCTAGGATTGCCTCAACCCTAGATTACTGCTTGTCCTTAGTAAGTTTCGAGGACGAGACTTTTTCTAAGTTGGGTAGGATGTAACACCCCGTTCCGCTCAAGCGGACTGCCGTCTCAAACGGCAATCGTGCAGCTGTCCCGACCCGCTTTGCCTCAAAGGAGAAGCAAAGGATATCCAGACTTGTCCCTACAAGAATCTGGTTTGGACTTTCAGAGGCTCGCTCAGACGTATCGCTCTACCGAGGCGAATCATCGCTAAGGTGGGTGGCTACGGTGAACTTGTCTTTGCTTAGCCAGCACACATAAAATCTGGAATGTTTATGCTAGTCGCTAGGTGATTCACCCCTGCATGCTAATGAATCCAACGCACCTAGCTAAGGGAATAATTCCAACTCATATTGCTTGCTAGAACATGGAAATAAAATACTGCTTATATTCAGATCCTCGCATGCTAATTCCCTTAACGGTTTCAACTCTCGGCTTACCTTCGGGTCCGAGCAACGTGCCTGCTTATGTTCCTTAGAAACGCATGCTTGTCTGCTTGAATGTTACCATGTTTTCATCCAAACCTCGGGAGACTACTACGTAGTCGTTCCGTGCCTGAACGAACCTGCAAGTATCCGGGACCATTAGGTCGCCAAGGCAATCCCCGAACCAGGGGCACGCATCAGGGTAACGAATACTGAACGTGAATCCTTAACGTGACAACTGAATGATAATCACATCAAGTTTATGTCTGAACGAAAATTACGTCACGTAACGAACGAATCTCAGCTCTTGGAGCAAACGCTCGTTCAGATCACGAATCATGGATTATCATTCAAGTTGTGGATTGAACTGACCCTGATCCTGACCTGCATGTCGCGGACAACTTGGAAACAAGGTTTAACGGTTCCACGGGCGGTCACCGGGGCACTGGGACCGTTCCGATCCGGATGGAACATCACGATAGTCTCATGTGCGGACAGGATAGCGTGTAGCGCCTCACGTGCTTCATTGCACACCATCCTTGTTCAAAGACTAAACGGTCCTTTATGGTTATGCCAGCGACTCCTGTTCATATAGATAAGTCATCCTCGCTTAGCGGCTATCCGCGTGTGAGTCACTGCATCGCATCGACTGAACACTGAACAATCATGTTAAAATGACCCTCCTGTTTGCATATGCTTGCCTCCTGAATGTCTATACATGCCTCTGCTCGAATTTATACTGTTTACCTCAATGTTTGCCTTGGACAGGGAAGGAGATGGTAAGTTGGTAAGTCTCGCCGTGTTTTCTCTAACATCGCACGGCGCACTGCCCGACACGATAAGCTATTCAATGTTTGCATGAAACTGATCCTAAGGCAACTAGAAAGACAACTTAATAGTTGTGCACGGAACCTGTATTACGTGTTTGGATTTGTCGAGCGGGCGAGTAGCTTCCCCACCAGTGCATTCAATGTACTGATAATCCACCAGTTTGATATGCAGGGTGCGGGAGTACCTCGTGCGGTGCGGACGCCTCCTTCGTGCGTGCTAAGGCCAGGAGTTCCCTCTGAAGCCTTGCAACGGTGCGTCCGGGATTGAAGCACATATACAAGACATAAGTTGTGAACATCGCCTGACCATCGCCTGTACATTCATTCCACAGTTGTAGCCATTTGGCACGCTTTTACTGTTTCAGAGAGAGAGGCTTGAGCGACTTGTAATCTCGGCTATACGCCGCCTGTAACACTTGTTTCATATCAATAAAGAGATTACTTTACTTGTTAAAATTGCTTCCGCTATGTTTGTCGACTCAGTGAACCTGTTATCGATCGCCTATGCGTTCATGACTCCGCTGCACTCGGACAATCTGTGCGACTCTGTGGCTTAGAACTCTTGCCGCCAGCCAATGAACCATGGCCTTGCACGGGCGTGGCTCACGCTCGTGCGGCATCACGCCCGGATGGGTTAAGCGATCGTTCCGCGGGAGCGCTAGCGAGGGTGATTCCCGCCTAGCGGGAACGACCGATTTGCCTGCGGGAGATCGGGGCATGACTATATTGACATTAGACATTGATATTAGACATTGTATATGATATATTGGACATTGATCGTGTATCGTGACGTGTCATGATTGGATCCACAGTACTAGTTGGGGGTAGGAAAATTGCTAGTGAGAGATGTGATCAAATACCTATCGTACAAGTGTAGATATTGAACAGTGTTAATCATACATCTCACGTATGATTAGCCAGGCCATGTAGTCATCGAACAAGTTCCCAAGCGGATCACATTTTAAAACTACGATTTCAAACACTTAGAATAGTTACAGTTCTCTATTTTAGTTCACATACCACATCACTCGTATATGATTTTGTACCTCTTTCCTTTTATTTCATATATGCACTGACTGTACCATATTGCCTATATTGCCTATCTCTTTATTTTGCCATTGCATTTATTTATTGCCTTCTCTCAGTATATAGCATCATCTATTTATTGTTTTATAGTCCTTATCAATTAACTGGAACTGTTATTTGAGATGTACTTTTCTCCATCCTGACTGAAAAAATTTTCCAGACTGCGCCTTAGAGGACTGGTGTCCGACATATTATGGACCACAGGAAGAGTAGCTGCAAACTTGGACTTGGTAGCACAGTTGTGATTCCTGGAAGGTCTAGTCGGGATCGCTAGTTATTTAGTTAGTTTCTTTTAGCAGTTTTTGGTACCAGATTTGTCTCCGGCATATTTAGTTGAGACTTGGATATTACTGTTGAGTTAGATTATTGCTATTTTAGACTTGTGTTGTATTTTGATTTATTTATTTCTTCAATATCTTATCGTGCTGTAGTTATGTGATTGAGTATATTATTCATATTATAATATGATATCTGTGACTCCTTATGGAGTTGGATACTCGTGTGAGATTATTTAGATAGTATCATGACCTAGACAGCGTTCTACCACCGATGCTGCGGCGTAGGCTGGACGTACCCACGCTCTCGTGCCCATATACCGGGTGCGGGTCGTGACAGGCTATCTACTACCTCAGCAGGATGATGGTCGGAGCTGAACACCGGTACAATCCAGTAGAGAAAGAATGCTTGGCTCTGATGTTCGCTATTCAGAAAACATGACACTATGTAACAGGCCAAACCATCCACATCATCTCCAGGATCAATCCTCTTCGGGTACTGATGAACAAGCCGAGTGTCCTTAATTCCCGACTCGTGACCTGGGCGATGTTATTGACACCGTATGACATGGTGTATGTCCCTCAAAAGTCCGTCAAAGGCCAAGCATTGGCCGACATCCTAGCTGCTCATCCGATCCCGGAGGCCTCCAAGCTGTACGAAGATATTCCCGACAAAGTTGCAGAGTATAATTCTGCAATGGAAAGTGATGCATGGCAACTGTTCTTCGATAGTGCCTCCAGAACTGGTTCCAGGGGAAACATGGTTTCGGGAGTAGGAATTGTCCTGGTTACTCCTGATAAGCTCGTCATCTACCGAGCATATTCTCTTAGCGAGCCCTGTTCCAACAATGTGGCAGAGTACAACGCTCTACTAATCGGCCTCCAAGTCGCTAAAGAATTGGGCGTCGAATCTCTGGAAGCTTTCGGTGATTCTCTGCTAATTGTCAATCAAGTCAAGGGAATATATGAAGTCCAAAATCTAGACCTCATCCCCTATCACCGAGCAACGGTCGAGATAGCCATAACATTCAAAGGATTCTTCCTAGAGCATGTGCCTCGATCTCAGAATCTGAAAGCTGATGCCCTAGCCAGTCTAGCTGCAGATTTAGCTACCCCTATAAGAAGATAGAATTCGGTAATCTTTCTTAATAGAGATTTATTCTGTGTGAAAAATAACTTTCACATAGAACGCAGCTACCCGGTGGACACAGACCCTCCCAGGAGAGACTGGAGAAGTCTCTTTATAGATTTTGTAGCATACGGAATCTTGCCAGAGGATCCTAAAGAAGCGGTATCTGTTAAAAGACGATCATTACGCTTCTATTTTGACGCATCATCACAATGTCTATATCGTTGGTCTTATGACGGACTATTATTACGATGTCTCTCTGGTGACGAAGCACAGCGGATTATCCGTGAAGCCCACGACGGCGTATGCGGAGCACATCAACCCGGTCCTAAGCTACAGGATCGCGTCAGGAGAATGGGCTATTATTGGCCTACTATGATCACAGACGCAATAAAGTATACAAGACACTGTAGAGCCTGTCAGGTCCATGCAGACTTCATCCATCAACCTCCCGAACATCTATATCCTACGGTTGTGTCCTGGCCTTTCGAAGCATGGGGTATCGATATCATTGGTCCTATTCACCCATCTTCTTCCAGAGGTCATCGGTTCATGCTGGCCATCATGGATTACTTCTCCAAATAGGCAGAGGCGATCCCTCTTGCTGAGGTGAAGGCATATAATGTGATCAGCTTCATCAAGCATCATGTAATTTATCGCTTCGGGATACCCCGAAGGATAATCCATGACAATGGGCCTCAATTTATCAGTCAAGCGTTTCATCGATTTTACGATAAAAATTGGATACAAAATATTGCCTCTACGGCACATAATCCTGCTGCTAATGGTTTGGAGGAAGCTTTCAACAAAACCATTATCAAGCTCTTGAAGAAGTTCGTCTCTTCGAACAAAAGGGATTGGAATAAAAAGCTGGCAGGATATCTCTGGGCGTACCGCACAACGGTACGGGCACCAACAGGATTCATACCATTCTCATTAGTCTACGGGAGCGAAGCGATTCTCCCTATCGAGATCCAAATTCCGTCACTCAGGATAGCCGTGGCTAATGGGTTGACTCAAGAAAAGAATGACCTGTTAAGGCTTCAAGAGCTAGAAGGATTAGACGAGAAACGCCTCCAAGCTCAACAGCACATCGCGCTCTACCAAGCACGCATTTCCAGGGCTTTTAATCAAAAAGTAAAGGAAAGGGTGTTCAAGGTCGGCGAGCTAGTTTTAGCCGTAAGAAGGCCGATGATCCTTACTCACAGAAGTAAGGGCAAATTCTAGCCCAAATGGGAAGGCCCTTATGTGATCGAGACGACGTTCTCAAACGGCGCTTACAGGTTAGCCCAGCCTAATAGAGACCTGTTAATGGCTTCTATCAATAGCAAATTCCTGAAAAGGTACTATGCTTAACCTCCTCCGCTCAAGTGGAATATGGCAAAAACCTCATTCTGACAAAACTACTTCCAAAACAAAACTAGTTGGATCGTATTCTATCATATCCATATAACCTCTGAATAGATATATCCTGCTAAAACTTACCAAGAGTATATCACGTCCATATTACCTCTGATATCACTTTCACCCAAACCCGTCATTTACATTCCGAAATGATGGGGCCAAAAAGTCAGATGAAAGCCTCTTTATTATTCCCAAAAAAAGAAGCGGAAGTACATTAAAAAGCAAAAGCAAAAGTACATCATTTTGGAGGAGCAGTCAGGTCGCGAAGCTGATGCGCCAGTGCGGCCATCCTCTCAGTCCTGGAATCCAAGACATCATGGCGAGCCCACTCCAGTCGTGCCTCATCGTTGCTCAGGAGGGACAATTCGGCTCTAGTCCAAAGAAAACCAGCACGGGCGATATCTGCACGCGCCAAGTTCTGTTATGCTACGCCCAATCGGCTATCCACCACAACTAGAGCTTCCGACGACTGAGAAACCCACTCTTTTGCCTGAGCAAGTTTCATTTCCAGCCTGAGGACCCTCGCTACATTCCCTTCGTGCTCGGCCTGGCACTTCGTTTGAAGAGCAATGGCCTCCTCTAGGATAACTTTTCCTTCATCCATCTCCTGCTGATGTGTCTGGATGGATTTATTTACGCCTGCCATCTGTTTGGCAAGCCGCGCAGTCATGGAGTCGTATCTAGCCTGGACCAGATCTTCAACATTGTCTTGAGCTAGCTGCAAGTATTCGTTAATGGGTTGCTCTAAACCATTAACTATCTCCTCCAGCGTTTCAGCTAGCCCAGTGTCGTCGAATTCTCGGATCGGCATTATCGTGGACTGGAAGGACCTCTTCAGTGACGCAAAGCTCAGATTCTTCGTCAACACCCTTGATATTAACATTTTCAAAGTGGTATAGAAGATAGCAGTGTACTTCTCGATCAGCATAGCTAGATCCGATTGGACGCTGGGGGTGGCCTCGATATTGGCGAATCCCCCTCCGAGAACAACCACAGACGATGTTGCCACGACCGTTGCCTCAATAGGTGGTGCGACGAAAGAAGAAGCGCCAACACCGGACGAAGATGCCAGCATGCTCACAGGAGGCATTGTCGTAATGACAGGTTCGTCCTCCTCTTGAGATATCGGAACCTCGTCGACAGGCGAGCCGGCACCCAAAGATATTTCTTCTTCAAAATCAGCCACCTCCGTGTCGCCGCCAGGACCTGACACGGAGATGAAGGGTGCATCTACACTGCCCTCCCCGAAGAGGTCTTCCCCTGAAAAGAGGACGAAGGGAAGTTAGTATCGAAATGATGGTAACTTTTCTAAAAAGAGGCGTGAAAACGATATTTACCCATGGCCGACGGCATATATGTCACATCTGCAGCCTGTACAGCTAAATTATTTTTTAACGATGCTAAGCAAGCTGTCATACCTGGAGAAATGGGTATGCTAACTGACGCTGGCAAATAGTCTTCCAGGTCCTCGTCAAATTTCTACCAAGGCTCATCGGCTGGAATCTCGCCAGGTGCGCTTACAAGCACGGCAGGGGTCTCTCCCGATGCCGATCCACGTAAAGATATACTCAGCCCCGGAGGCGACCTCGTTCCACTACCTGAAGCAGTAGCAGCGACGGCAGCCTCCAGTAGAGATTCTCCGGCACCACCAGCCGAAACCGTAGAGGGTCCCTCTCTAAAAGGCGAGGAACCTCCAATCAAAGAATCATCCCCAACCTGGGGAGATGCAGGCTCACTTCCAGGAGCCTCAATACCAGGAATCCGGAGAGGATAATTAACCATCTTCTTCTTCCTCTTACAAGGGAAAGTCTTCTTCGGAGTAGGAGCCCTTCGCTTCCCGGAGATTACCAAAGGTCCCGTAGGCAGAGGTACTTCACCCCTCGATACCGCCAACAGAGGCTCATCTGGAGTGACGAACTCCTCACCCTCGTCGGAAGAGACCGAGGGGACTTCGACTCTTCCCCCAGACTTGGAAGAGGGCACCCTAAAGCTTCCATGCATATCAAAATTGCGATGGAAGGTGTTCGTTGCCACATAGAACTGGGCATACGAGTGCAGGATGCGCAGCTCCGTGGAGAGTGTAATGACCGGCACGGTAAAAATTGCTCCAGTACAGCCCATGAGGAAATATCGCCATCCTCTCGCTCCATCAATGAGTCCACCCCTGGACCAGAAGCTAGTGACGGCGTTGCCCACGTGCAACTGATCATACCCAAACTGCCTGGCAAACCGACTAGGCAGGTAGGGCTCCAAGAAGCAATGGTCTTCACTCCTGTACAGTAAATGGGAAGGTCTAATGCAGACCAACCAATTAAAAGCTTCAGGGGAAAGATTGGTCTTCTCCCTGCCTAAATCCTCAAGCCTGATCCCCGATTGATTGCGATATACAGTGGGGACAGTGCAGAAGATCTTCCAGCTGTGACTGAAGCCCAGCACCCGCCGACAGTCTAGAACCGTGGCCACATTCCAGGAAGATTTTTGGTAGTTCAGCAAGAAACTAGCCCCCGAACTACTGTCGGAGCCGGGAGACATAACCCTGGGGTTATGAAGAATTAACTATCCCATCAGATACAGGTATGGTAATTCTACCCTGGGAAAGCTATCGTGCCAAGTTTTATCGGCGAGCAGCCCGTCAGTCATGGCCCTCAGGCCAGCTTGAATGCGGCACACCATGGCAGGGAGCAAGCCCAGTCTTGCCCCAAATACCAGATGTACTGTAGGCCATAGGATGTTACGATGAATATGGTCCGCAGATGCGACGCCAGGTACCACCACTCGGCGCAGCCATATGGAGAGGAAGCCAGCCAGTTGAGCTTTCCTGGACAGAGGCCTGCGACAGCGCCTCAAATAACTATAGGCTTTAATGCCTACAGGATACTGTCCTATCCCTTCGTCGAGGATCAAGTCCGAAGTCCCAGCGTCTACCATGAGATCGTCGACTACCTGAGCATTAAGCACGCTCAGAGGATTCACAGGCAGATCCTTGCCCTCCAATACCTTCTCCGGCTTAGCATTCCGGGAACGGTGAAAGAAGAGGTAGGACGTCCATTTATTGATGTGAGCCAAATCTGAGGGCTCACCATAAAAAGTAGTGCAAGCGAGATAGTGGCACATTAGCTCCCGATACACTTCCACTACCCGAGGATCTGAATCCCCCAACTCCCGGTTCGTAGGAACATACTCTTCATACGGAGTATCCCCCATCGGCAGTCTCGAGATCTCTGCCATCTCATGAAGGGCCAATCCCAACTCCCCCAGTGGAGTGGCGAAAGTCCCGGTGAGCAAAATATATCGCTCTATCAGCGCCAGAAACAGGTTAGGGTTAGGAGGTAACCCAACACTGGTAGCACTCACAACTGCAAATAAACCAATATTCTCTAACTCGGTCTGAAAATGCTTCAGGACCCAATCAACTAAGCGAGCCCATCGAAGGTTTGTAAGGGCGATCCACCCAACGCACCGAGGGTTCACCTTAGGGTATACTCCCCCGTGCCCCATAAAATTATTGTAGAAGGTCGATAACTGGACCGGATGGATCACTAAGCTGTCTTCACTCGGGACACTGCCCGGGTACAGTCCCCTGAACACCGTCATATTACCGGAAGGGCGGCTGACAAACGACCCCTGGTCAGCTCCTTTCAGATGAAAGATCTTCCCCGGCCTGCCGTGAAGATCAGGAGTCAGCGTCCACGACATCCTCCTGGGGTATGTGGCATGGAAGAACGCCGAGATGGGATAGTCTCTCGGCATCTTGGGCAGATACAAAACTAAGCTCCCGGCAGGGAAAACCCAGAGTTCTTTCTTGGGCTTCATCTAGGACTGCTTGTCAATCATGTCCCCGAAGAGGAAAGCCGGCTTTATGTATTGGTCCCCGTCTATGTACGTTAGGGGCTCCCCGTTGATCATGCTCAGCAGCATTCGCTCGCCCTAAGCCGATATCAGAATCTTCCTTCCTTCAGGATACTGCGGCCCGGAGATAGGAAATGTCACGTGTGACAGATCCTCCAGATAGTTGTAGTGCAGCATCCCTGCGACAGAACCCATCACATCGGCTAGCAGAGACACATACAAGTTAACTACAATAGTACAAAAAAAACATGTCAGTTCCTATAACTAGACATTACAGATCTTGCAGCCTACGCAAAAATCAACAGTCTGTGCTCTACGCCAAGACCGTAAAAACTTGACCATTACGCTGGAATCTATTTCCTAGAGCGTAAAAGTCCAAGGCTGGCAGTACACAGTCTGTGCTTTATGCTAGACTGATAAAGTTGAGGTATTATGCCAGAATCTTCATCCAGAAGCGTAACACTCAAAATTTTATACGCCAACTTTCGACAGTCAAATCTTTTACGCCAGACTACGAAAATATGGAGTTTTTGTGCCGACACATTAGAAATATGGACGTAAAATATGAAACGTCTCTGTGCATCATCTTCCTCAAAGAGGCTATCAGTACATAAGACGACCTAGCGCGGTCACGTACAACGTGTGCGAAGGATTTTCAGTCGTTCTTCTTCGTCCCAAAAGCTCTACCTTTAAGGCCGGGCGCACTGCTCGTCGGCGGGATACTTCGCTCAGAATGAAGTTCGCCTTGCCCGAACGAAGATGCTCTCTCTCGAGCAGAAGAACGAGAAGAAGAATCAACCTTCTTTCCCTTAGTGGAGGAGGATTGTTTCAAGGCTATTACTGGAAACTTTAAAATCTCGGAGAAGAAACGAAGGAGAACTCGAACAGTCGAAGGCTTTCTTTCGCCGAAGACGGATGAAAAGTTTCTCTCTCAGAAACTTGGGGTATATATAGAGTTCGGATGGACTCCTCGAATCCCGAACCAAATCTCCTAATTAATATCTGGTTATGATTGGGTACTACGTTAGCCTATTTACTCAGAGAAGGCGGACAGTCAGCGAATTCGAAAAGTTTTCATGCGAGGAATATTCGCGGTTCTTACGCTAAGGAGCTTTCTACGCTCGACAGCTACAGATCTACGATTCTACGCTCACAGGCAACAAGTCTATGGTTTTACGCCCGGATGCCTTTATGCTCGGTAGCTTTTACGCTCGAGAGGCTATAAACCTACGACTTCACGCTCAACAGCTACGAATCTACGATCTCACGCTCGGTGGCTTTTTACGCTCAGAGGCAACAGATCCACGACTTCACGCTCGGAAGATTTTTTTTTCAGAAGCTACAAATCTACAGTTCTGCACCAAGGAGCTTTCTACGCTCGACAACTACAAATCTACGGTTTTACGTTCAATAGCTACAAGTCTTTGGTTTTACGCCCGGATGCCTTTGTGCTTGGTAGCTTTTATGCTCGAGAGGCAACAAACCTATGACTTCTCGCTCAGGAACTACAAGTCTATGATTTCATGCTCGGTGGCGTTTAGTTTACGCTCGGAGGCTACGAACTTATGATTTTACGCTCCACGAATTTCCGCGTATCTGAAAAATGTGCAGGCCAGTACAGTACATCTGAACGATTCTCAAGGCGGTCAATTATAGGAGTTCACACAGAAGATACTCCTTCTTGACCTCAAGATACCCCAAGTACCCGAAGCATACAGAGTTCAACATTAAAAATTACTCTTCTTCATGGGTCGATTCAAAGTTCATCCAGAATTTAGTCTGAATATTTCGTCTGCAAATTCAAGATGGCAACTCAGTTCTTGATAGCCATTCCTCGCCCTGTTCCAAGGGATTTTCGAGAAGTCACTCTTGAAGACGACGGTCTGAACAAAAATTCTATTTATCAGAAGTAAAAATAGTTCAGAATTCTACGCAGTTTCTAACAGCAAGACAGTTCGAACACTCGACTGCTAAAGCTGCTTTCTGTGCATCCTTAGTTATGCGTAAAAGACAAGACAGGACCTAGCACTCTTTCTACACAGAGTCGGCATAAAGAATCAGATGTGTCGAAGCTACACATATTCAGACTTCACAGCAAAGTATGACAAGATGATCATATGCAAAGAAGAAAGATAATTTTATTAAAATTAAAAGCATAATTACATGAGGGAAATCCAGTCTACAAGGGTTTTCTTTATTTTTCATGACTACATATGAGGGAAATCCCATCTACAAAGGGCTTCCTCATCGTCGTCTGAAGATCGCACCGAGAATCTGTTCTGCCAGGTTCTCGGATTGGTGAAGATCTTCCTCTTCTTCCATGGCAGTTCATCGACATCCACAGTAGATGAAGAAGAATATGATCAGTGGCGGGAGGATACCAAAACTGGGCATAGACCCATCCTCCAACAGAAGGAAAGCAGGGTAAATCTGCTTTCCTACAACCGACGCCACTCGAGGACGACAGTTACAGTTTGTCTGCTCTCGTCCACGGAGGTAACGGGAGAAGGTACCGCTTGCAAGCAGCATGGCAAAATGCAACCCTTCTTCTCTTCCGAAGAACCACCATACAAAGTTGTTGATTATCCCGAGCAAAGGAGGCTATGCTATCCTTCAATGATCCATCATTGCAGAGGATATTTGCTCGAAGATGCCGTCTTTTTCGGCTCCTTACATGCTGGAAGAGCATGATCTCCTTTTTTCTTAAGTCGACCCGACGAACTTCGGCCATCATCTCTGTGTGGTGAAGGAAGTATGGGAAGACAAAAAAACTCCTCAGCCTTTTTATAGGCGAAAAAGATCACCGATCCCCAATAACTCTGCTATAAAGTCAGCTATAAAAGAACGTGTCAGGCTTGACCGTTTCAGGCTCCACTCAGAGCGTTTTGAGTTACGAGGAACGGTTCATGCTTCATTCAAAGCGTTTCAAATTACGAGGAAGTTAAAAGCTTTGAAGGGGGTCTTGTAGAAGCATGGAAAATACGCTGGATAGCTATACGCAGCATCTTGATACGGGGCAGCGTAAACAGAGGACCTCAGAGCCATCAAACATGCAACAGAGCTTTTCCGCTGAGCACGGCATAAAATATAGGCTCAAGGACTATCCGCGTAATACAGTATGTCCAGGCTACTCCAGCGTAAACATGGTGCTTCATCGCCTTTATGGCGTAAAACTCATCCGCTTTCAATGCAGCATTGAAGTGTACGAGGAACGCTTCTTATTCTTCAAAATGAACCTGTCAGATCATGCAATGAACTTGACGTCTGGACTCCTGACAAAGAGTACTACACGACTACCCAGGCGACGGGTATCATGATGGCACGGTACTACAACCCAGGCTGTTATTTACTGTCATTTTCTTTGCGTAAACCACTTTTACACATACGAAGGAATATGCTGCCTAGTTTTACACAGGCCGATGTGAGCTGTTTACGCTCCGCAGAAGACAAACAGCTGCCACGTCAAAAGCTGTACTTCGTACAGGGCTCGAGGCACGTCTCTGCATTTAATGCGCATGGCAGTGACAGTTTCTCGAGGCACGTCTCTGCATTCAAAGCGCCGAATACTGACAAATGCCCAAGGCATGTCTCTGCACCTGATGCACAGAAGAGTGGCAGGCCTTCAAAATACGCCTCCTCATTTAATGCACAGGATAATGGCGGATCTCCACATTTAATGCTGGAGATTTGATTAAATGTTACCGAACCATCGTTTAGTGACATCCCCTTTGCGTAAACTATTCTTACGCATAAAAGGGAATACGCCGCCCAGTTTTACAAAGGCAGACGTGAGCTTCTTACGCTCCGCAGAAGGCAAACAGACTGCCACATCAGCAGTCACTCTTCGTACAAGATTCGAGGCGCGTATCTGCATTTAATGCACAGAATGATGGCAAATCTTAAAGACAAGCCTCTGTATTTAATGCGCAGAATGGGGGCAGATCTCTGCATTTAATGTAAGATATTTGATTATATCTCCAAGAGCCATAATTCCGGCTAAAATATCTACATCATCTCGGCTTCTACGCCTGCTCGGCTTCTATGCCCACTCGGCTTCCATGCCCACTCGGCTTCTATGCCCACTCGGCTTCCATGCCCACCCGGCCTCTATGGCCACTCGGCTTCTATGCCTACTTGGCTTCTACGCCACTCGGCCTCTATGACTACTCGGCTTCTATGCCTACTCGGCTTCTATGCCTACTTGGCTTCTACGCCTACTCGTCTTCTATGCCTATTTTTGGCTTCTATGCCATGGTGACAGTCATTGGATTCTAGGCCAACCTCTTCTACACAAGGGATAACTACCTATGTGGCTTCTACGCCGTGATCTTCGCAGCAGATATACGCATTTTGTCCCTTAGTTGGACGCGCGTCACATGCTCACTCAAAAGGTTATCTATACGCAGGCATTGGTTATTTTAAACCGTCGTGTACTCGGTTTTTACGCCGACTGTGTGGTCACTGTCACTAAAAACTCTATAAATAGAGACCTCTATCAACAGAGGAAAAAGGGTCGAAGAAATTGATCGGAAAATTGATCAAGAAATCCAGTATCAGATCCAACGGTCGCAAAGATCGGAGGTTAAACGGTCAAGAGAGAGAGAGAGGAGAATCCAGAGCTCAGGCAAAGAGAAGGGATCAACGACTTTGGCATCGTGCATCCACCCTCTTTAGCAACCTGCGAAGCTGCTTTCTGTCTTCCATGGCACTTCTTTAACATCGTGTGGTCCAAGGGCTAAAGTGATCGACTGCAGATCAAACACCTATAGCAATACTTACCCAGATTAAATAAATTATACTTAGACATCCTTGTATAGGATTAAATTGTATAATCTTGTTGTTTGTAAACATAAAAGAAGGGCGGGTTTTCGTATAAAACCTCTTTTTCCACATTATCAATCTTTTCTCGTTTATTATCCTAAACAACTATCACGGGCTATACTAAATCACGGGCTATAAGGTATGATCACATATCTATTAATATTTTTCCAACCCCGACTAGTACACGGATTCAAATTATGACACGCTATAACACGTATATCATACTGCACAGTCTATAATATCATGCACTATGATTATGGTCTATATAATCACTAAGATATCACGGAAATTACTGAGTAATTATGAAACGCGATATGACGATCACTGAGTAACCACGACAATAATATCTCATGAACAAGATCCACGTATACCAATCCGTGAAACCATCGTGTCAAGAATCAAATATTTCAATACTAGATACATAAAACATAAAGGCTAATTTTCGAGAATGTACTCGCTTGTGGTCCTGAGCAAATGGTATATCTCGATATCCGAGATGGTGTCACATACACCTAAATATGAGCATCATGTTACTTGGTATAATGGAGTAAGAAATGAGACAGAATGCACTAAAGATGATTTTATAGGTCAATACTAGGTCTCACTAGTCAAGCTATGTCAAGGTTGACTTTTTGGTCAAACTTGGTCAACTCTAGGCCTACACTAATGTATTTGACTCCTATGAGCTACTAACTAGCTATATTTGTCAACTAGGTTACTAACTAGCTAATACTAGCTTATTTAGCTATACAAGGTTATTACCTTGGTTTTCAAGTCAATACCTTAAGTACTAGCTATACTAAACATTAATATTAAGGTATTCACATTCCTACCCATGAACACTAACTATCAAATATATTAGAGTATCTTAGTATCTATAACTTATACTTAACTAACACTAATACCTTAATAACCAATGATACCCTATCCAACTATACTACCTTGGTATCATATCTGTCAACCTATGCCTTGCATACACTTCACTTCACTCAACACATTACTCAACCCAATAGGATACACCCACAGTGAACTCACTAATACACACATCAGTGTAGTTTTACTGATACACACTTATCAGTATTTTTATACTGATACACACCCCTTGGTGTGTACTGACCTGAACCTCCTACCCTCTATACTGCTTTACACCCCCCTTCACTTACATAGCCAAACCGACACCAATACCTCACTCTCTAACACCATCTCATGCTTATCTCACTGCTACTGTTGCTACTGCATCTTGCTGCTGCTACTAATTGCATCCTGCTGCTATTGCTAATGCATCTTGTTGTTGCTACTAATGTATCCTTCTGCTGCTAATGCATCCTGCTGCTATTGCTAATGCATTATGCTATTGTAACTACCTATTACTGCTGCTGCTACTACCTATATGCTGCTGCTACTACCTATTATATGTTGCTGCTACTACCTATTACTGCCTCAAACTTGAGCCATCACAGGAAACCCCTCTTACATACTAACACCACTATAAAATACTAAGATTACTGCCCTATATTAGCAACAACATCAGTTATCACTACCCTTATCCTATCGCCAAGTATCAGTCACTATATATATATATATATATATATATATATATATATATATATACATTACACACATACTATGAGTATTAAATCAAACACTTGGCATGCACATATAGGATACCCTATGATACGTATCCAACAAAATACCAAATTCCCAAATACTACATAATACTCATTCTTATATATCAAATACTTAATATAATAACTAATACAACTTGCTACACCAAGAATTGAAGAGCATTCATATAAAATACCCAAAATGAGTCCCGTATCACACCGTATCACAAATTACCATGACACGGCCTAATCGTATCCAATTATGGACACGTACCTAGTCCCACAACCTTGATCTAAATCTAATTAGATCTAATAGGTCTTATGACACACAATTGATGTGTCAATCTCGTAGTTCTTCCTAATTGGACACAAATCACCATATAACTTTCACAATACAAGTTATATGGACCTAATTCTTGATCCTATGGGTAGCCTTAAACCAACGGATGATTCCCATTAGTTAAATACATAAATTAGAGTATAATTTAAGGGGTAGATTCAGAATTTATCTATTGGGAGATATATTCTGAATAAAATGCTCAATTGACACAATTAGGACATAATCTCCTTGGAAATTTCTCTTCCTTCAAGTGCTCCTTACAAACCAAGCTCCAATGCTTCTTAATGATAAAATTGAGAGAGAATGGTTGTGAATTGGGTTAAATTTGTGGAGGGATAAGTCAATTTAGGGAAGAACATAGTTGGAGATCTAATTGAAATGAACTAATAAAGTGGAGAGAGAATGAGGAGTCCTCATATGGCCGGCCCCCCTTTCTTCCCCTCCAAGCAACATCAAATGTCCATGGTACCCCTATTATATAATTATAAAGAATAATTAAGAAGGGCTATATTGTAAAGGCTCTAAACTAATGCAAATTAAACTAATCTACTTAATTAACTAAGGAATATGGTCTAATGGGCTTGGTCTCATGTTGGGCTCAAAATTTTATGACTAACTAATGGGTCCACTAGTGTCAAGTCCAAATAAACATAGGCTAGCCCACTAACAATTAATTAAATAGCACAAGCATAATTTAAATAATTAGCACAATATAAAAAGATATTAATTACTAAATAATTATAATTATACTAAATGACCAAAATACCCATATCTACAAATGTGGTAGTGACAACTACGCCCGTAAATGCTGATCATCTCAAATTTATGTTGATTTTATTTACCAAACAGTAGAGTTCTTACACTATACAACTGCTTCCTGGCCTTATGAAGCTTGGAGAATGGATATTATCAGTCCAATCAGCCCTTCTTCTTCTAGAGGACATAATTTTATACTTGCAATAACCGATTATTTCTCCAAATGGGCATAAGCAGTCCCGTTTATCAAAGTTAAAACATCCAACATAATTAACTTTGTCAAATACCATATTATATATCATTTCAGTGTTCCCCCAAGAATAATTCATGACAATGGGCCATAACTTGTCAGTCAAGCATTATATCGATTCTGTGACAAGAATCGGATCCAAAATGTAGCATCTACAGCCTATAATCCAGCAGCCAACGGCTTCGCAAAAGCCTTCAACAAGACCATAATCAAACTCCTTAAAAAGTTTGTTTCATCCAACAAACGCGATTAGAATAAGAAACTCGGAGAGTGTTTATGGGCTTATCGTACGATAGTTCAAACTCCAACTGGTTGTATAATGTTCTCTCTGGTCTATGGATGTGAAGGGATCATTCTACTAGAAATCCAGATAACTTTCCTCAGAATAGCTAATGGTAATGAGCTAATATTAGAGAATAATGATCGATTACGCCTGCAAGAATTAGAAGCATTGGATAAAAAGTGCCTACACGTTCAACAGCTTATTAAAATATACCAAGCACGCATTTCAAGAGCTTTTAATTGAAAGGTCAAGGAAAGAATATTCCAGGTCGATGAATTGGTCCTTTAATTGAGGAGACCTATGATCACAACCCATAAGAGCAAAGGCAAATTCTAGGCTAAATAGGAAGGTCCTTATGTGGTGTAAACAGTATTCTCCAACGGAGCCTACAGGCTGGCTAAGCCTAATGGAGATTTAATAATGATGTCTATCAACGACAAATTTCTCAAGAAGTATTATGTCTAAGAACGAAATATTCTTCTCCATCTCCAGTAGATTAAAGCAAGATACATTTTTAATCCCCAATAACTCATAGCCTACACGGCCTCTCAAACTATTACCTGTATTCATTTTTTTTGAACAAGACATGGGTAATGGGTCCTCAAAGTTTTCCAGCGGGATAATACTTAGATCCAATGGAACACTCTCGTTGAGATCACCTAAATAATTCTTTCCAACCAAAATATTCTATTCTTAAAGCCCAGCTGGTTTAAGGATATCCTATTCCTAAACTCTAGTTGGGCTGGAAATAATCTCACATGTATACTCACCATTCAATAAGTGTAATGTTATTTACGTCTATATTATCTCTTGTAGAAGCATGGAAATTTTTCATGTTTATGCGCCCGAGCAGCCATGTGCCTAAGGGCCTGATTCAGTAAATTTAGTCCGCATATAATATATGCGGCATCCACGAGGTAGTGATCCTCCATCTCAGGCAATGTTCGACCGAAGACAGTGCTTCCAAGGTCAGTGAGGAGGCCGCATAAGACTCTCTATATGGCACACAACACGTCTTCTTTCTTGCGGCACACGCAATGATCCTAAAGACATGTGGCAGGGATTTTAGATACAGGAAAGCTAGCTGCATGGTGTCACTTACACCAGTCACAACTTTAATGACTCTGACAACATTAATTACTCTGTAAAATGCCTCGTATTTGGTGAAGACGGCGAGCGTTAGCGCTTACATCAGAGAGTCATGATTGCCTTTGTCTGTATACAATTATGCAATGCTATGTGTATACACGACAAACATCCATGCATTAAAACTCTCCAAAAGACCAAGCTATCTATGCTCTCCATACGCCACTACTCCCTTAAGCAGCCACATGTGGTCTGATCAACCAAGTCGCAGAAAAGTTGCATAGTTTACTATATGCGGCCTGAACGAGCACAGAGCAGGAAGGCCGCATAAGGACCCCCTGACACAGATTCTGATGTTTGTTGTAATCTCTGACACATCACTCATCACTTTGAGATGCTTTGAGACTCGTGAAGACGGTACCTCAGAAATAGACAATAAGTCACATCAGTGCATTAATTGCTTCAACAAATATGCTATGACACATGTTCCCTCATATGCGGCTATGTCCTATGCGGCCACACAAACATGCAGCCAGAGTGTCCATTCGACCAAGGCCCAAATGAGAGCACGTATGCAGCTACAAGACCCTTGTGGCCTCGCCAACATGCGGACAGAGGGTCCATTCGACCAAGGCCCAAACGAGAGCACGTATGTGACTACAAGATCCATGCGGCCTCACCATCATAAGGCCAGAGCGTCCAGACCACCAAAGGAAAAATGAAAGCTCTTATGCGACTGCGATAATATGCGGCCTCCAGCTCACAGGATCTTTTTAGTACAACTGCAGAGATCTTGGCACAGTTTTTGCTGACTACGTATCCGGCTAACTAAGTCACGTCCATAACGGGTTAATAACAACCCCGAGATCTGTTCAACAGCGTATCTCAACCAAGACTACGTGGTAATCGGCCCATGGCATGCGACGACAGTTGCAACCATATTCTATTGAAGAAGCCTTATGCGGCCACCAAACAGAGGCATATGCGGCACCTATAGCCCATAAGCACGATGGCCATAAATAGGAGCAACTGGAACGTTCTAAGGGATGGCTTTTTTCTTCTGCTTCAGAGAGAAAGCATATCACCCTCGGCCAAAACAGAGAAAGAGCATACCGAGATGAGCGAAGAGAGAACATAAGATTTCTCACCCTGCATCGGATCATCCATAGAGTAAAGGAGACGCCATAGCACTTCTTGTCCATCGCCACGCCCCAGAATCAAATATATTGTAGTTAGATTGTCCGTCCAGGACCCCTTTATACTTTCTTTCGTTTGTTAGTTAAATCCAGCTCTTTTTAGAAATTTTGAATTTAATGGCGAACAAGATGGCAACTCTGCTGGGGACTTCTTTCTCCACTGATAAGAAAGTTGTGGCACAATCTGACGCAGCCAAGTTCGGGTCCACTCAAAGGATGCTGGTGGTCCACTTTGATCAGCAGGCCTTCGAGGACATGCTCTCTGGGGATGG